>JAVIWB010000259.1:0-14750 GCA_031893035.1 Dermolepida albohirtum | reverse complement strand
ACGTCCGCGCCAAGCGAGTGGCGGTTTGCCCATATCTCGCGCAAAGGCTCCTCACTTGAACCTGTCCCAGGCGAGACTCCTGGAATCGAAAACCGGCCCCTCGTGGCAGACCCGGCGGAAGGCGTAGCCGTCCGGGGCCTGGGCGTCCTTGACCGGCACCGCGCACCCCACGCATGCCCCGAAGCCGCAGGCCATGCGCTCCTCGAGCGAGACCTCGCAATCCGTCCCCAGTTCCTCGGCCAGGACCGCCGCGCCGCGCAGCATGGGCGTCGGGCCGCAGGCGTAGATGCGGTCGGGATGGGGGATGTTCTTTTTCTCGAGGTGGAAGGCGTCAATGCAGGTTCCCTGGCAGCCGCAACTACCGTCGTCGGTGGCCAGGATCAGGCGGGCGGCGGTCTTTTCGAACCCCCCGCGCTCCAGAAGTCCCGCCTCGGTTCTGGCGCCGAGAAGGACGGTGGTCGCGACCCCGGCGTTTCGCAGGGCGGCGGCAAGCGGCGCCAGGCTGGGCGCGCCGTAGCCCCCGCCGATCAGCAAGGCGTTCGAGCCGGCGGGCAAAAGCCGGAAGGGGGTGCCCAGGGGGGCGAGAATGCCGACCTGATCGCCGGGGAACAGGCGGCTCATGCGCCCGGTTCCCTCGCCCACCACGGCATAGGCGAAGGCGAAGCCGTCGTCCAGATATTCGGCCGGGGCGAAGGGGCGGCGCAGGAAGGGCGGTCCGCCTCCGGCGGCGTCGACGCGGAGCTGGAAAAACTGCCCCGGCTGAAAAGCGTCGGCGAGGCCGGGCGCGTGCAGCCGCATGCGAAAGAATCCGGGCGAGATCCGGATGTTCTCGCGGATTTCCGCCTGGACGTCCAGCTTTCCCGCCGGGCCGGAGCAGGGGGCGTCGGTTCCCTCGAGGGCCAGCGTTTCGGCGATGATGACGCGGTAGATGCTTTCCAGCCCGCGTCCGGGCATGCCGCCGCTGGAGCGGGCGGCGAGGCCGGCCAGCACCTCGCGTTCGCGTTCAGGATTGCGCAGGGGAAGTCCCCGTTCCTTTTTCAGGGCGGCCGCCTCCCGGCCCGCTTCGGCGCGGCGATCGAGGAGGCGGACGATTTCCGAATCTATGGCGTCGATTTTTTCGCGCGTGCTTTTCAGGGACATTGTTTCGCCTTTTTTTATGGAAAACTCAATTCCATCTGCCAGATGTCGCGCACCGGGCAGAGCAGGCGCATGGACATGGTGGTTCCGTCGGGATAGTTGATTTCCAGCACCGCGTCGTAGAATCCGTTGTGCAGGTTGTCGATGCCGCGATAGGTGACTTTGCCCCGGCCGCGCCTGGTCCAGGACTGAAAATACACGTCGGCGTCCTCGCGCAGCCTGGGTGCGAGCCGGCGCGTGAAAATAATCCGGGTTCCGGCCTCGATCGAAAGGAACATGTCCTCGAGGGCGTCGACGGGGTTTTCCAGTTGCCCGCTCCGCATCATGCGCAGTATGGCGATCTTTTCGTCGATCTGCGGGGCGTCGACGATCGGATCCGGGGAATAGGCCGTGGCGTAGAGGTAATGCTGCAGGGCGGCGGTGTTGTCGTTCAGGTGATGGTACAGGAGGTCCGCCAGGGAGAGGTGGTTTTCCCAGTCGAAGGGGTTGCTGGCGACGGCGGCTTCGAAATGGCGCCGCGCCTCCGCGTATTGGCTGTTGTCGAGGGCGGTGAGGCCAAGCGCCCGCGCTTCCCGCTGCCGCGCCTCCCAACCGGTGTTGCGGTTGAACACCCAGAGCGCGGTCCCCAGGGAAAACAGCGCCAACCCCACCGCCAGCCAGCGGCGGAAGGGATTGCCCGGTTCGCGGGCTCGTTCCCCGTTGCGGATTCGCCGAGTGGTTTGCGACACGCCCGACCCTCCGGAAACTGGTCATCGATTTTCAATTATCGGTTCCGCCTTCCGTTTCGCTCTCCTCGCCGCCCATCATGCTGAAGGCGGGGGCGCCCTCGTCGCGGCGGCGGGCCTGCTCTTCCAGGCCGCGGCAGGACACGCAGGTGGTCGCGGAGGGAAGAATCTTCAGGCGCGAGGGGGAGATGCCGCAGCCGCAAACTTCGCACTCGCCATAGGTGCCTTTTTCGATTTTCTCGAGGGCGACCTGGATTTCGCCCAGTTCCTGGTCGTTCGCGGTGGCGATCTCGAAGGACAGATCCTCGTCGTAGGCGTCGGTCGCCTTGTCCACTTCGTCGGCGACCTTCGAGTCGGCCCGCTCCCGCTGCAGCGCGAGTTCCCGGCGCATTCCGGCGAGCAGACGCTCGCGGCGCTCGAGAAGGAAGCTCTTGATTTCGCCCTGTTCCTTCTTGGACAGTCTGCGGTCGGAGGGGCGGGGCGCCTGATCGGATTTGATCGGGGCGGCGCGGCCCAGAATCATGACGCCGGGAGCGACGCTCAGGCAGGGCTTCTTGGAAGCGGTCTTGATGCCCAGGCCGGAGTTGGAGAATCCCTGCGTCGGCTTGGTCTCCGCCGCCTGCGGGCCGGACGCTGCCTTGGTTATGATTTCGGTGTCGCCGCCTTTCTTTTTCTTGGCCGGGGCCTTAGTTTCGGCCGGTTTTTTGGCGGGCGCGGGGGCGGGCTTGGCCTTTGCCGCGGGCTTTGCCGCGGCCTTGGCGGGAGCCGCCTTGGCGGCGGGCTTGGCCTTGGCGGCGGCCGCCTTCGGCTTGGTCTCGCTCTTGCCAGAACCGGTGGAAGGGGTTGCGGTCTTCGCTTTGCTCATGGTTTCATCCTGTGCCTGCTATGACAGTGGAAAGGCCGCCTTGCCGGCGCGCCAATGGTTCTCGAAATCCCGGGCGAATCCTTCGCTCCGGGTTCCAAGTCCGTCATTATTGATACATTGCTCCATGTGGAATTTTAAAGAAAATCGAGCCAACCGCCGCTCGATTTCCTTTAAAGATTTGCCCTCTTGCATCACAATGGGCTGGTTTTTCGTCAAGTCAACCTGAAACGCCGAGTCGCATAATAATCAGAGCGGAAATCCAAAGTCCACTCCATGAATTCCATGACAACGCATCCTATCGGTATTCTCTGGTCATGGCTTCGACCAGTCTTTCCGGGATCAGAAAAACCGGACCGGCGTCGTCGAGCCGGGCGTAGCGCTGGCCCCCGGCCGGGTCGGCCCGGTCGCCGACGGCAAGCTTGAATTGTCCAGGAGCGGCGGTTTCGTCGTCGCCCCCCCCCGGGGCCTTATAAACTATGGCGGTAATTCCCGGTTGGTCAAGCCCAAATTCCTCGGCGCCGCCATTCGCGCCCTCGAGGGATTCGGAGACAAAGCCGTCGGCCCGCAGCCGCGAAAGCTCAAGCAGCATCCCGACAAACATATTGTTGTCGTCCATAAGGGGTTCTGACAGCTCCCCTTCCCATCGCCACCACTGCTCGTTGACCTGCCCCGGGTTGCCGGTGAACGCCGTGGTTCCCTCGGGCGTGGTTATCTCCACCTTTGCCCAGAGCCGGGGATCCGACTCCACCAGCCGCCGCGACTGATAGCGGTAGGGCGGGAGGCAGAGAAGGTAGGCCAGGTCGCCGAAAGTCTCCATGACCGCCAGGCGATCGTCCAGGGAGAAGGCCATGCCCGCCTTTTCCGGAACGCCCGGCAGAGGGGACATGTCCTGGGGGCCGGCTTTTCCTTCGCTGTAAGGGTCGCCCGGGGGCAATTTGCCGTCGGCGTCGGCCGCGTACAGGGTCAGGACCGGGGACTGCTGGCCGTCCATCCCCTGGCTGGAAAAGCGCCAGGCCGGGAAGGCGGTCCAGCGGACCGTATCCGGACCCGGAGCCGTGTCGGCCAGGAACGCCTTGACCCGGAGGCTGGACAAGCCGGTGATCAGGGCGGTGAGCGGCCGCATCGGGTCGGCCGGATCCGGGGGCTCCGCGGCGATTTGGCTGGAGGCGCCGTTCCGGGTCAGGGTGCCGCGCCATTTCACGCCGTCCCGGTCCGGGACCTGTTCGAGGACCAGCTTGATCGGGATCGGCAGCAGTTGTTCCACGGTCAGGCTTTTGGGCATTTCCTGGCCGACCGCGTTCAGGGCGCGGCGGCGGTAGAAGTTGCGCCACAGGTCGGTATAGTCGCCGGCGATGTCCAGGGAGATTTCCGACATCGCCTCCTTGGGCATCGCGAAAATCGGATTGCGGCCGGCGACCTGGACGTATACCTGGTCCCCGTCCGTTTCCTTGCCGAAATTCACCCGCCGCTTCAACGGCCCGCCGGGGGTGTCGTAGTCGATTTCAACCGAAGTGGCCTGGGGCGTGAAGCCGAACCATTCCGTGTCGCCCGCCATCTCGGCCTCGATGGAGGCGGCCCGGAGCCGGTCGATCCAGCGCAGGAGCATGTCCAGCCGGGCCTCGTCCACCGGCCAGGCCACGGGCTCGACCTGCCGCCATTCCTCGCCGGTTTTTTCCAGGACCACCCGCAGGGATTTGTCCGGGGCGGCGGGCGCGAGCGCCACCCGCCGGGGCTTCGAACCGGTGGGCGCGGCGGCCAGGCTGAGGTTGCGGAAGCGTTCGCGGGGCCAGTCGACGAATTTGAGCAGATCCTGGTTGACGCCGAACAGGTTCCGGTAATCCTCGTCCACCGCCACCGATCGGAGGTTGTTGGCGCCGCCGCCGAGCGCCAGGGTCACTTTCTGTCCGGTTTGGGAGACGGCCTGGAGAATGACGGCGCCTTCGCTCTTGAAGACCGGCGCATCGCGCATGGGTTCGCGCCAGGCCATGGTGGCGAGGGCGGCCAGCTCGTCCACGGCGCGGTAGCTGAGAAGGTCGGTCAGTTCGTCGTCGAGGCGGATCTGCCATTCCCCCTTGGGCGGTTTCTCGAAGGACAGAACCTCGCCGTCGGGGCGGGCCAGGGTTATCTGGGCGGTGTCCTGCCAGGGGAAGGGGAAAAGTCTGCGGCTGCGGTTGGCCCGCCAGTCCTGGGAGTCGCGCCGGGACAGGGCGATGGAAAAGGCGGTGAGCAGCGCCGCCGCCAACAGCAGCGACCATACCAGCTTTTTTGACATGAATCTCAATCCTTCCGCAGCCACCAGACGGAAATTCCCGCCACCAGCCAGGCCAGGGGCAGCGCCACCACCCCGAGCCACAGCACCGCCCGCTCCTGGGGGCCGGTCATGACCAGGCGCCTGTCCACCCAGAAGCGGGGGGCGATGTCGCGGGATTCCTCCCGGCCGGCCAGCCATTGGATCATCCCCAGGATCAGGGCTTCGTTGGCGCCGCGGGTGATGTCGGAATCCGCCGCCATCCTCCCGGAGGCGATCACCACCGACCGCGCTTCCCGGGTGTCGGTGTCCTTGCTCGAGCGATAGACCAGGGTGAAGGGCCCGGGGCGCTTGCCACCGGTGAGCAGGTTCTCGGCCGTCGAGGTGGGGTTGGACTCGAACATGCGTTCGCTGTCCCAGCCCTCGGCCACCGCGCGCGGGTTGTCGCGGATGGAGCGGGTGAGGGGGAAGACGAATTTCACCAGGCCTTCGCCTGTGCCCTGGGTGCGGCCAAGGGGGGCGAGGGCCTGGCCGTTGTCGTTGAAGCGTTCGTCCTCGACCACGTCGTCGCGCCAGGCCCCGCCCATCTCGAAGGCCAGGGCGGAGAGGGCGTCGTCGTCGGTTTTGTAGTCGCCGCCCGGCGCCGGCGCGAAGACGAGCAGCCGGCCGCCGCGGTTCAGGTAGCGGCGGATTTCATCCGCCTCTTGTTTCTGGTAGGGTATGCGCGGCGCGGCGATGATCAGGATGTCGCATTCGGGCGGAATGGGTTGCGACGCCGACAGCAGGTGTTGGCGCACCCGCATGTTGGCGCCGGCCATGGCCCGGGCCAGCCGCGAGGCGGAGCGCTCGGGATAGGGGCCGGCCGAGAGGCTGTGCTCGAGGTGGCCGTAGGCGAAGAAGACGTTGGGCATGCGCGGATCGGCCAGGCGCATGACGGTCTGGGTGAGGCGGTTCTCGCCGTCGAAGACCCAGTTCGATTCGCCCGCCATCTGCGCCCGCCAGTCCGGCGGCGCGATCAGGGTGGCTGCGTTCACGGTCAGCCGGCGGCCCTGGTAGTCGACGACCAGCAGGTTTTCCAGTCCCTGGACGGGAATGTCCATCTCCTCGGCCAGTTTTCCGGCCAGGTCGGGCTCGCGGCTGGCGTTGGCAAAGGTAACGTTGACCAGGGCGTTGCAGTCGGCGTAGCGTCCGAGCAGCCGGCGCATCTCCTCGGCCACCGGCACCCCCTGGGCGTCGGCGTTTTCGGAGAGGAAGGAGTAGATCTGCACCCGCCCCTGCAGGCTGTCCAGGGTGCGGCGGGTGGCGGGCGAGAGGGAGTTCCGGCCGTCCTCGGAGACGTCCCAGTTGCGGCCCTGGAGGGCGGAAAGGACGCTCCACTCCCCGGTGCCGGCGAAGGTTCGGAAGGGATGGTTCGCCAGCCAGTTGAGGTTCAGCACGACGATCAGGGCGGCGATGGCGGCGATGGCGGTGCGGCGGCGGGCCCGGAGGTTTTCCTCGTAGTAGTAGCGCGGGGCCTTCATGACCTGGGATTCGGTGATGGTGGCGTATTTGGTCGGCCGCGGGGGCTGCTCGCGCTTCTGCGCCCGCCGGGCGGCGCGGAAGGTCAGGTAGGACCAGAGAAACGCCCCCAGGGAAAGGGCGATGGGCAGCAGCCAAAGCCGGGGCGCGCGTTCCTGCCCGGGGCCGAGGAAGGGGGTGCCGCTTTCCCAGAAGCCCTTGATGTGGAGCACGGCGACCTGGACCACGATGAGGAGGAAGCCCAGGCAGACCAGGAAATAGGTGACCTTGAGGCGGCGGCGCACGGTGGGGTTGGCGCTGCGCTTTTCCAGGCCTCGCGATCCCACGGCCAGCCAGGCGTAGAACAGGAACAGGCCGGTGGCCGAGAGGAAGTGGACGAGGCCCCTGGTGTCGAGTTCGCCGGCGATCCAGCGTTTCGCGTGGGGGACGAAGCTGAGGCCGTTCAGCAGGTTGGCGAGGCCGCCGGTATAGGGGTCGACGTCGGCGGCGACGGCGAGGAAGATGAGGATGCCGCCGGTGCCGGCGGCGGCCGCCGTCGGGGAGATGGTGAGGGCGGAGACGAACACCCCCAGGGACATGGCCAACGCCCCGACCGCCAAAAGGGCCAGGAAGGCGGTGCAGGTGGAGTTCCAGTCGAGCTTGCCGCCGTAGGCGAGGAGCGCCGCGTAGACCACGCCGTGGAGGAGGTAGACGGCGACATAGGCCATGGCGCCGGCGAATTTGGCCATGACGGCGGTGAAGGAGCCGATGGGGGCGGTGAGCAATGTTTCGAGGGTTCCCCGGGCGTTGTCCTCGGAGAAGGAGTGCATGGAGATCAGGGGAAACATTATGATGGAGGTGAACAGCATGAACATGGCGATGTCGTCGAACAGCGCGTAGGCGCTGGAGGAGGCGGTCAGCGTCTGGTAGAAGGCGAAGGAGTCCAGGAGGACGAAGAAGGCGGTGGCGAAAAGGATGGGGGGACTCAGGAGAATGGTCCCGGCCTCTTTGCGGGTCAAGGCCAAGAATCTGCGCATGCTTACCCCCAGACTGTGGACTTTTAAAGAAAAGCGAACAAGCCGCCGTTTGCTTTCCCTTACAGTTTCAAGGCGTTCGGTTCTCACTCTGTTTTTTATGCAACTCGCCGTTTCAGGTCGAGCGTGCGAAAAATCAAGACATTGCAAGGCAAGGAGTTGAAACTGTAAAACGGCTTCGCGACTTTTCCCGAAAAACGACCGTTCATTTCGTCGTGAGCCGGCGGAAGATATCTTCCAGCCGCACCGGTTCCAGGCGCATTTCGGTGATCAGCCAGCCCCGCTGGGTTGCCAGCAGGGACAGTTCCCGCCGCAGATCGACGCCGGCGGGGGTGGTGAGGCTGACGCCGAGGGCATCGGTCGGGCCGGGGGCGTTGGCCACCGCCACCGCCCGCACGCCGGGCACGCCCCGGAGCGCCTCGCGCACCGGTTCGCCCGCGATCAGTTCCATGTGGATGCTGCGTTCCTCGATGTTTTTCTCGCAGATGTCGGCGAGATCGCCGTCGGCGATCACCTTGCCCCCGTCGAGGATGATGACTCGCCGGCAAAGACGTTCGACGTCGTGGAGGATGTGGCTGGACAGGAACACGGTCGCTCCCTGGCCGAGATCGGCGATGAGTTCCCTGGCGTCGGCGGCCTGGCCGGGATCGAGTCCGGCGGTGGGCTCGTCGAGGATGAGGATCTCCGGCTTGGCCAGCAGGCTGTCGGCCAGGCCGACCCGTTGGCGCATGCCCTTGGAGAGCTGGCCGATCATGCGATCCACGAATCCGGAGACGTGGCAGCGTTCGGCGGCTTCGCCGACGGCGGCCTTGGCTGCGGAGCGGAACAGACCGCGCAGGCCGGCCCGGAAGCGCAGGTACTCCCGCACCCGCATATGGGGGGGCAGGGGGTTGGATTCGGGGAGATAGCCGAATTTTTCCCGTGCCCGGGGGAGCCGGGGATCGAGTCCGGCCACCCGTGCCTGGCCGAGGGTCGGGGCCATGAAGCCGGTCAGGATGCGCATGGTTGTCGACTTGCCCGCGCCGTTGACGCCGAGGAAGCCGACGATTTCGCCCTTGTCGATGGCGAAGGAGACTCCCTCCAGGGCGGGGCGGGAGCCGAAGAACTTGTTGAGATTGATGGCTTCCAGCATCATGGTGCGCTCATCCCGGCATATCCGGCCTGGAAAAGGGTTGGCCGGCTCGCTCCATAGGGTATGAAACTCCGCCCGTTATTGCCAGATAAATTTCCGGAATCGCCGCGCGCGCCATCTCGGCCGTATCCCCTTTCCCTTTCTGTCATTTTGACAAATTCCGATCGGAATTGACGCATCCTCGCCGGGTCGAAATAGTCCCTCCGTCATTCGCGTTAATTTTTTAACATTATATGCTACAGTGTATTGCGGGCGAGTTTTCGTGCTTTGTCGACGTTTGTCATAATATCGGCAAGGGTTTTGCACCCATCTGTGGTGAATGATCTTGATGGCCGAGCGCCGTCAAGCCGTGCGATCTATTATTGACTTGGCTGTATATTTATTTACCGCCTTTGCTCATAGGAGTTCCACAATGGGGAAAATTATCGGGATCGATTTGGGAACCACCAATTCCTGTGTGGCGGTGATGGAAGGCGGCGAGCCGAAAATCATTCCCAACAAGGAAGGCAGCAGGACCACGCCCTCGGTCGTCGCTTTCACCGCCGACGGGCGGCTGGTGGGGCAGTTGGCCAAGCGCCAGGCCGTCACCAATCCCGCCAACACCATTTATTCGATCAAGCGTTTCATGGGCCGTCGCCACTCCGAGGTCGGATCCGAGGAGAAGATGGTTCCCTACAAGGTCGTCGGCGGTTCTGACGAACTGGTCAAGGTCGAGGCTTTCGGCAAGGACTACACTCCGCCGGAAATCAGCGCCATGATTATTCAGTACCTCAAGCAGTGCGCCGAGGACTATCTGGGAGAGAAGGTCACCGAGGCGGTGGTCACCGTTCCGGCCTATTTCAACGACTCCCAGCGCCAGGCGACCAAGGACGCCGGCCGCATCGCCGGCCTCGACGTCAAGCGTATAGTCAACGAGCCCACCGCCGCGGCCCTTGCCTACGGCCTCGACAAGAAGAAGAACGAAAAGATCGCCGTCTTCGATTTGGGCGGCGGCACCTTCGATATTTCGATTCTCGACGTCGGCGACGGCGTGTTCGAGGTTCTGGCCACCAACGGCGACACCCATCTCGGCGGCGACGACTTCGACGACATCATCATCAACTGGATCTGCGACGAGTTCAAGAAGGACCAGGGCATCGATCTCCGCAAGGACAAGATGGCCCTGCAGCGCCTGAAGGAGGCGGCGGAAAAGGCCAAGACCGAGTTGTCCCAGGCCATGGCCACCGACATCAACATCCCCTACATCACCGCCGACGCCTCGGGCCCGAAGCATCTGCAGCTCAACCTCAAGCGCGCCAAGCTGGAGGAGCTGGTGGACGGCCTGGTCGAACGCTGCCGCCTGCCCTGCACCCAGTGCCTGAAGGACGCCGGCCTGTCCTCGAAGGAAATCGACGAGGTGGTGCTGGTCGGCGGTTCGACCCGCATGCCGGCGGTCCAGGCCATCTGCAAGGAGATTTTCGGCAAGGATCCCCACAAGGGCGTGAACCCGGACGAGGTGGTTGCGGTCGGCGCGGCCATTCAGGGCGGCGTCATCGGGGGCGAGGTCCGCGACGTGCTGTTGCTGGACGTCACCCCTTTGACCCTGGGCATCGAGACCCTGGGCGGGGTCATGACTCCGCTCATCCCCCGGAACACCACCATTCCGGTGTCCAAGTCCGAGACCTTCTCCACCGCCGCCGACAGCCAGCCGGCCGTGGATATCCACGTCCTGCAGGGCGAGCGCAAGCTTGCCAGCGGCAACCGGACCCTCGGCAAGTTCCAGCTCGACGGCATTCCGGCCGCGCCGCGCGGCGTGCCGCAGATTGAGGTGGCCTTCTCCATCGACAACAACGGCATCCTTTCGGTGTCGGCCCGGGACAAGGCCACCAAGAAGGAGCAGTCCATCACCATCAAGTCCGCCTCCGGCTTGTCCGAGGAGGAGATCCGGAAGATGGTCAAGGACGCCGGCGAGCACGCCAAGGAGGACGAGGAAAAGGAAAAGCTGGTCCAGGCCCAGAACCACGCCGACCAGACCGTCTACCAGATGAACAAGACCCTCAAGGAGAACGAGGACAAGATCGACGCCGCCGACAAGGAGAAGATCGAGGAGGCCCTCAAGAAGCTGGAAGCGGTCAAGAACTCCGAGAACATCGAGGAGATCGAGGCTGCGATCAAGGAGGTCGAGCAGGCTTCCCACTCCATGGCCCAGAAGATGTACGAGAAGGTGCAGCAGCAGGGCGGGGCCGCCGACGCCGAGCCGCCCCCGTCCCAGCCGGGGCAACAGGAGCCGCAGGGCGGCAAGCGCGGCGACGACGGCGTCATGGACGCCGACTACACCGTGGTCGACGACGAAAAGAAATGACATGGCGTCGCCTTGTCGAAACCGGCTTCCCTTGAACATGAACACGATTCCCAACCCATCCCCGGCAACCCCGGGGATGGCTTTTTTTGTTGTTGAGACCGTTGTTCGCAATATTGCGGCCGGTCCGTGGCGTAGCGAAGATCGGCCCGCCGTCAACTGCGTGCAACATGAAAGACGGCGGAATCGATAACACGTCTCTCGAAAAGCGGAAACAACCTGCGCGAAGCGCCGGCGAGTCTTCACGGCGGAAAAATCATTTTCATGAAAGATTTTCTCTCGCCGGCGCGTGAACGCGGGTATTCATGACGTTTGTACCCGGTCGCGCAAGAAATTCGGGTTTTTGATCTTGTAACCTCCATGCGCGACTCGGGGCTAAAAGGTTAAGAAACCGAATTCTCAACTGCGTTCGGTATCACCCACGGGAATGCATCGCAAAGGGAAGCATCATGAACCATCCGGCCCCCCAGGAGATCATCGCCCTCGCCGAGCGTCTCGCTCGCCGCGAGCGCTTTGCCGTTTCCTGGCTGACCCACCCCGCATGGGCGGGAAGCGATCCGGACATCAAGCCCATGCTGGAGAGGGCCGCGAAGTACAAGAAATGGGCCGAGGCCATCCTCGCCAAGGAGATCGCCCCGCCCCCATGGCTGGCCGAGGAGGACCGCGAGTTCCGCGATCCCGAGCTGAACCCGCCTTCGGACAACCCCAACAACCTCTCCAACGCCGCCATCCGCCGCGTCACCCACAAGCGTTTCGCCTGCCGGCTGGTGCTGGAAGTCCCCATGCCCAGCTTCAAGGCGCTTCCCAAGCCCAAACAACGCCCCAGCCGGGAGGCGATCATCGATCTCGCCATGCGGATGGATCCGAAGCGGCACATTCCCGAATTCTTTTACCGCTATCCCCAGTGGGCGAGTTATCCCCGCCATTACGCCCAGCCGCTCGCGGTGGTGGCCGACCAGAAGAAACTGGCCGAGGCCATTCTGAACGGCGAAAAGCCCCCGCCGCCCTGGCTGGTCCGCATGGAGCCGCGCCGCTGGATGCATCAACCGGAGGTGAGGACGGCCCCGGCCCCCGCGAATCTCGACGAAGTCGACAGCCACCTGCAAAGACGGGATTACCCGCTTCTCGCGGCCTGGCTGCTGCTCGCCGCCTCGCCTTCCCAGGCCCCGCCTCCGGCCCGGCCGCCGCCGCTGATCGTCTGGCGGCAGCCGCGCCGTTCCGTCGGGGATGCATGCCCCGACTTCCCGCCGGCGCGGGAAAGGAGGTGCGTCTCGCGGGATTGGCTTCTTTGGCAACTGAAGAGCGGTATACCGAAGCCAGTTGAGAATTCGGTTTCTTAAATTTATAGCCCGGGTCGCGCACTCAGGTTACAGGATCAAAAAACTGAATTTCTTGCGCGACCGGGTATATATTGAAAAGGTAGTATGCAAGTG
Source organism: Dermolepida albohirtum (assembly GCA_031893035.1). NCBI lineage: Eukaryota > Metazoa > Arthropoda > Insecta > Coleoptera > Scarabaeidae > Dermolepida > Dermolepida albohirtum. The sequence continues at coordinate 2,341 of JAVIWB010000259.1, read as the reverse complement.
CGCGGATTTTGTATATACTCATGCTCATGCAAAACGTAGCTGCTTTTCGGCCGGGGCGCTGGAGCGCAGTCCGCAAAACCGTTTTGATCGAACGGAACCGCGCATGATCCTGTTAGAACGCCAAGCCAAGGAAACCGCCAGGGACTACGCCATTCGCGTCTTGCTGGAAAACATCGTCACCACCGCCCTGGAGCCTGGGTGCATGGTCAGCGAAAACGAGCTGGCCAGCGAAATGGGACTGTCCCGGACGCCGGTGCGGGAGGCCTTGATCGAATTGAGTCGATCCGGGATTGTGGAAATTTTTCCGCAACACGGGAGCATGGTTTCGAAAATCGACTACGACAAGGTCGAGGAGGCGAGTTTCACGCGGCGGGTTCTGGAGACGGCGGTTGTCGAGGAAGTCTGCCGCGCCGCCGTGAACGACGACATTCGCGAACTGGAGGACAACCTTTCCCTTCAGGATCTCTATCTGGAAAAGGGCGATGCCGAGCGCCTGCTCGTCCTGGACGACGAATTTCACCGCCATCTCTTCCGCATCGCCAAAAAGATGCTGTCCTACCAGTTGATGAGCAGCCTGAGCGCCCACTTCGACCGTGTCCGCCGGCTCAGCCTGATCACGATCAGGAACATACGCATCGTCGAGGATCACCACCACATTCTGGACGCGATAACGCGGCGCGACGCCGACCAGGCCCGCGGGACCATGATCGAACATCTCACCCGCTACCAGCTCGACAAAACGGAAATCTCCGCCAAGTACGCGCGCTTCCTGGTTTGAAGGCTAAAAATCTTCGGGCAGGTTTTCGAAATTGCGCTTGTTGTGCTCGATGTGTTCGCGCATGGCTTCGGCGGCGCGATCGGGATCGTGGGCGCGTATGGCGTTGACCGCCTCCTGGTGGGTTCGTATCGTTTCCTGGCGCAGGCTTCTGCCGCTGACCCGGATGAACAGGGGGATGGCGGTGGAGATGATGCCCACCACCCGGGGCGCGACCAGGTTGCCGGAGGACTCGGCGATCCGCGCGTGCAGTTCGATGTCCTTGGCGCTGTGGTCCTCGCCCGAACGGAACAACTCCGCCACCTCGTCGCATACCGTCTGCAGGATGTCTATTTGCATTTGGGTGGCGTTGCGCGCCGCCGCCGCCGCGATTTGCGGCTCCAGCATCATCCGGATTTCGCAGAGATCGATGGCCAGCTTCTTCTTGGTCCGGAAGAAGCGGAAACCCAGGGGATCGTCCACCAGGCCGGTCTGCTCGCGGACGAAGGTGCCCGAACCGTGCCGCACCTCGAGCACGTTTTTCGAGGCCAGGATCTTGATCGCCTCGCGCACCGTGCTTCTCCCCACACCCAGGCGTTCGGCCAGGATGTATTCGTTGGGAAGCTTGCTGCCCGCCCGATAGGCATCGTCGGCGATGAGTTGGGTAATGCGATCCGCGACCCGCTCCGGAAGGGGGCGGCTGTCGGTGTTGACCGACTTGATGAGCGGTGCCTTGAAAGCGCTGTGATTGGGTATCTTTTGTGCCACTCTTGGCTTCACTCCTTGGTACGCTGTAATAATACCCCGGCGTGCCGCTTTGTCAACGCGATACGACCCTGTGCGTCCCCGCTTATATCATATAGACGCCCCGCGTGGGCGAGACCGCGTTGTCGGAAAACATTTTCAGCACTGTCGATGCACTCCAGCCTTGCAGCATCCAAATGGGGTTCCCCCGGGTTTGAGCGCCGTCAAATTCTGGACCCGGAAAAAATTTCCGCAGACATTTCTTTTGCGACTTCTCTTTCCCTTCCCATCCCGATTCAAGGGACGCTACGCCTGGAATGGACAGTAATATGCAAGGAGGCGCCCAAAGGAGGGTGGTCATGCGAACCATATCCCGAACTCTTTTGTGGGTTGTCCTGGCGCTGTGCATTTCGACCGAAACGATTCCGGCACAGGATTATTCAACCGTGCCCGTCGCCACGGAGCAGATCGCCGATTCCGTGCTGCGGGACGCCTTGTCCCAGTATTCTCCCAACTACAATTACCTGAGCCGGCCCGATCAGATTCGCGCCTATGCCAACATCTACCAGGCCCTGTACGGCGGGCAACCGGCCATGACCGCGCAGGATAACGCGCTGCTGGCACAGCAGCAGATCTATGTCGTCCCGGCCCAACCGCGGATCTATTACTACACCCCGTCACCGTACTATTCGTATGGACCGTCGTTTTCCTTCGGTTTCGGCTGGGGAGGCCCGGGGTGGGGACGCCCCGGATGGACACGGCCCGGATGGGGACCTGGACCCCGGCCGCCGCCGCCGCATTTCGGTCCCGGCGGGCCGGGAAGACCCGGCGTACTTGGCGGAC
>JAVIWB010000258.1:0-14748 GCA_031893035.1 Dermolepida albohirtum | reverse complement strand
AGTGCAATAGTTTATAATTTTATTTGTTAGTATTTAGTATGACAAACCACATTTGAATGTTTTTTAAAGAATTTTTTAAATGAATCTAGTTTTTGTAAGAAACAGATAATAATTGTGAACATGATTAAAATATTGTACATGTTATTGTTTTTTAGAACTCCTGAGGAAGCTATAATTTATAGCGAAATATAGAGGATAGAACAAATGATTAGTTTTTTCATTTTTTAATTTTCTTAACAATTGACCGAATACCCAATTAATTTCATTGATTTGGATTATATATATATATATATATACTTGTATATATAAATAGAATGAGAACTATTTATTATTATTTCTTACACATTTAATGCATTTTATAGTAAACTGATGTACAACATAATTTGCACGTAAGAAATTAATCATCGTAATACAAGTAGAAAAGGAAAATAAGGCGAAAGAATTGTCCTGTGTACAAATTCAGTTATTTTAATTAAGAATTCTTGCAAACTCGAAGCTATTCTTTAGCTAATTCCGTACACTTCTTTTCATTGTATGAAAGGAGCAAAAAAATCGAACATTATTTGATTTGCTGTCTAAATATTGGTTTAAAATGAAATCGTTGTTGCAGGAAACGAATTTTTAGAAAAATATAAAACTTTAAGATATAACGAAGTAAAGAAATTAAAAAAATTGCAAAACTTTATATTTAAACAGTAATTCTATTTTATTCTAACTAAGCGTTCTTTTACAACTTAAGTATGAATGTAGAGAACTTTCTCTAGTGATTAACAACAAACTATTATTTATTCTATATCTTGAAAACCCAGTTTCGTGAATAATAAGTAGTCGAAAATGGTAAAATTATCAAGATAGATCCAAACGAATATGACAATTTCGTGCAACTTGTTGCCAACGTTGAACAGCTCCGGAAAGTTAGCTCAATGTAGCTTTTGTAGCGTATGTGCAAATATTAATGCAGTTTTTCTAAGCTTTCTCATACTCGTTAGTAAAAGAGTGTAGTAGTTTAAAAAATGCAATTGTATGACTTTGATGAAATCATCTGATAAAGAATTTTCATATGGTATCTAACAAAGACATGCAAAATTGCAAATCTGCATGAAAGGATGCCCAAAATTAGTTGATCTTTAATGTTGGCTGCTCAATCATTTATACGGCGCGTTATTTGTGAGAGTAATTTTGGATATTTCTGTTGCAGACTTCTCGTCTACCATGTCCTTGCTAATTGAAGATAGTTGTGCTTTACCTGCCTGAGCAATGTTTTAACTAACTAAAAACCGAAACCTTCGTCGCTTTTTCTTGATTGCATGGGCTACCTGGGACATATATACATTTGAGCTGCGGATTCCACATACACAATGAAGTATTTTTCCGCACACAACATATTGAGGACTGCTGTTTGAAAATGTGAACCCAAACCAGATATAGCGTTTTTATTCTAGTTTTGAACGGATTCCGTTTTGTTAGTGGAACAACATTTATCATTTGCATTTATTTACTTCTGTCAGAGTATGCTTTTGAGAGTGATGGGTGATAATGAGGCAAGATCTGGATTAGATTTCTATCTAAAAATCAATGCAAATCTAAATTAGATCAAACTTGTTTTAATACAATTTTATCAGTCTGTATTGTTTATAAAATTATTTCTCTGAGGGTTTCGTGTGAATACAAGACTTTGTAACGCTTTAAAGTCTAATAAAGTCCAATTTATTTATTTGAAAACATTTTATTAATAAACTAACTCGGAAAACTAGTATCTATGAACATTTGAACTATCTTTTAGTTTGTTTTTACTGCTCTGCACATACTCGTATCGACTATATGTCACCGTGCCGTCAGATCTCTTTATATACTGTCTTCGAAGAGTCTCCAAAAATCCACGTCTGTCACGAATTCATAAGCGGATGCATTCCAAAATCTGACATCACATTGTATGCTAATGTATATTAACTTCCAATACGGAGTACCTAACAAAAAATATAAAAATATTTTTTTAGAATTTTGGAGAACTGCGCGGAACACTTTGCAAGCACTGAAAAAACAAATTGTTCTATACAAATCATGATTTTTATGAACAGAACATCATCTCTACTTTTCATAGATAACATAATTATCTCGATTATTCTGAAGTAAATTTAGATATAACTCATAAGTGGGAGCCAAAAGTCTAACGTCACATTAGAAGCTAATATAGCTTCTAATACGGAGTACTTAACAAAATATATAAAAATATTTATTTAGTATTTCGCAGCACTGTCCGAAACTCTTGGTAAGCACTGATGGAACTATAGCATTTCACAGAACACACTTTCAGACACACTATACTATACATATCTCATGATTTTTGTGATCAAAACATAATCCCTGAACAACGCTGCATTAGCTCTACGAAATATCACATTTAAAGGTAAAATAAACTATTTATATGCATTCAAAGCAACACTACAATGTAGAAATATGTACATTGCTTCACAAATGAACAATGTTATCGATTTCTAGTTGTTTAGAGTTTATACTAGTAAGTTTAAAAATATTTATATTTGGGACTTTACTGAAACTGATAATGCAAATCCCAGAATAAATATTATCTAATTAAAGATTTTTCTCTTCGTCGGTTAAGAATCCTTATTTTTATATAAATCTACTTCATAAGGGTTGTTGCAAAGGTTTTTACAAAAAGTGTGAAAAAAACACACATTATACTTAATTTCTTTAAGGAGATATTCCAACACTCCCCCATAAAGTACGCATAAGATTACATGATTACATACTCAATTCATCTTTCATTCATATTTTGTGAACCACTCTGTATATTGTTTTTCATAATTCGTATATTATTGAAACTAACGGAAATATTTTGGTATTGCATTGCTACACCATCTGGGACGTGTTAGTGAAGGGTTGTTATAATGCTACTATATGTTAGGAATCTATGGCTCATCTCCTGGGTAAGCCAGTTAATTATTCCGGATTCTTTTACATGTTTAATTGTTGATATCTTTAATTGAAATTATTCCAAGTAATTTGAAATTATTTGTTGTAATATCGAGCCTATAATTTGCGTTTTCAACCGTCATCCTGTTTTACGATCAAACTTTATGTTAGGCATAAGTGCACTGTCCCGGATGCAATTGCTTCTCTGTTCCGTTTCTAACTTCAAAGTTAGGTTTACCTTTACAACATAAGGTTACGGAATGTACTATGGCCAATGGACAAAAGTGTTTTAGTGTTGGAGTTATCTCGGCACCTGACTTACCTCACTAGTTAATTTGAGGTGTTGATTTTTGGATTGCTTTTGACATTGCCCGGTATCTGCGTAACAATTGTTAGCATTTTTCGGAAGCAGCTCCCGTTGTACCCAAAGCATCGGTAGTGGTCCTTCTTTATCGGATGCACAACGCTCTGTATTAGGTCAACTCAAAGCGGAAAAAAGGACACTTTTGTATTCCAGTAGTGTGTCAGCCTGTCGCAGTGCTTCTTAGTGCCAAACCTATTAATCAGCGCTATTATACGGTTATACGGTAATGCTCCCTGTCGACGTTATTGAACCTTACAGAAGTCCTTGGTCCTCCCCAGTCTGCATTGATTATCGTCAACTTAATGCAGTGACTTGTAAGGCTGCCTATCCTTTGTTCTTCATTTCTTCTATCGTGGATCAAGAGGATTATCAGGTGCCTACTGTGGAGGATTTGCGTGATTATACTGCTATTGTCGTCCCCGAAGGATTACACCATACCGGCCGTCTACATGCCGCCGGCTTGGTTGTCAGTTTTGACAAATGACAATTTCGTAAGCCATAGTTGAGCAGTTGTGGTAGATTAGTTAGGGTTAAGACCTCGTTTGGCGCGTTTCGCTACCATGAACTGTTAAGGCGGATGGAATGGCAAATGGAAAGATGTCAATTCACTGGACATTGATTTGCCATAATTTTTTGTTTGTCAAACCCCTGGTTTTCTGATTCGTAACATTGCCTGTAGCGAGGGCATGCAAATATTGCTACCAGATAAGGTCCGTGTCGTAAAGGCAACGAATCAGTCTCGGCTACACTCATTTTTAACATCTTACTTTGAATCCTGTAGCGAGGGCATGTGTACACTGGTAACGGAAATCCGTGTCGTAAGAGGCGGCTAATCAGTCTCGGTTTTTCTCACTTTTAAACTGTTTTGGAAGCTAAAAATTCTTATTGAGACCATTTTATAATCTACAGGACCATACTTGTATAATTCACCGGTCCATTTGTTTTCTTTCCCGGATATGACTTGTTTATAGAGGTGGTATAACTTCAATAAAGGTCGCTTATATACCACGTAAACCGCAAATGGATCGGAATTCTGGCCTTCCTGCTTTCTATTCAGGTTTTCTCACTTTAAACATTTGTAACTTTTAACGTTCCTTTTTGTTTAGTCTATCCTATGTACGTAGTTTTTTTATTGTTTTCTAGTACCCTTAGTAGATTGAATGATTCCAGAACAGATTGTTTTCCTGTCAGTTATTGGCGCATCCTAGTTCCGCTTTTAATCTTGCAAATTTTAGTAATAAACATTATTCTAGATGTTCTTTTATTCTATCGTTATAGAACACTACATCGCTTCACGATGAAAGTCTCTTTCACCCTTGCGTGGACACTTTGTCGATGCGTTGCATATGTTGGCGTGGGTGTTGCTTATGCTTCGGCGCACCGTTCTTCTTCTTTATCCGCAGTAGGTAATGGCCTCCGTACGATTTGTGCTTTTTCGGTGCTATATACAACTTTTCCTTCCCCATGCTCTACGGAACCTGTGGCACTGAGGTGTTGATGACTATCTTACAGCACATACTTCGTTGCGGAGCTTTGTTTACAACCAGTTGCGATTCGTTTTTATTTTCTATTCCAATGTATCGGCTTAATGCCGAAACGCCTGTAGTGATGGTTTAAGGGTCGAGCTGTTCGCATAGGAATGTGGTACGCGAATGCTGAGATTGCCGTTTTGTGCCGTGCTTTTGGTCGGTCTAAGGGTTACTCTATTGAGTTGATCTATGTCTTACTAAGGATTCGCTTGCATTATCCACCAACTAGCTTCCATGGAATTTCATTTTTTCCTTGATCAATCTTAAAAAAGCTTCTAAGAATATTTTCTCCTGTTAGAGTGGATGGGGAATTGTTACAAGCTCACTTCATCTTTCACTCTCATTTTGTGAACCCTGCTGTATATTGTATTTCGTTATTCACATGCCACTGAAATTAATTTGAATATTTTGTGTGTTAACGAAGGGTTGCTATTAATGCTACTCTAGAGATCTATAGTTCATCTCGTGGGTAAGTCAGTTAGTTATTCTGGATTATTTTACATATTTAATTGTCGACATCTTTAATTAAAATTATTCCAAGTAATTCGTAATTAGTCGTAATAATGAGCGTGCAATTTGTATTTTCTGCCATCTCCTTTTTTACGATCAAATGTCATGTTAGGCATAAATGGCCGATCCCGGATGCACTCCCGTCTCTGTTCCGTTTCTACTTCCAAAGAAGTAAGTCTTCGTCTGTCATGCCGTAGTGTTCAATTTGGTAGTAGATCGTATATAAAATTAAGAAAGGAAAGGACCTTACCACCTCATGAATTAGTATTATGGCGATAGATTAATGTATAGATTTGGGATTTATTTATTTTGAATTGTATCAGTTCAAGTCGAGTACGCGCTACTACGTAGGATTATATTGCCATCTATACTTTATTTTAAGACCTACTAGAGGTACAAAAAATCTAGCTAGTACCTTCAGCACTAACTTGGAGTAGGACAATTTTAATCATTACATTACACCTTAGTCTAATATTCTTTTTTCCCTGTTTTATACGTCGATGTTAGGGTTTTTACTTAGGCATATTATTATCTGCGAGAATTGCCATTAGGAGAAGCAGTTTTGGGTCTATTATTCTTTCTGGGGCAAAGGGAGTGGTCTTGACACAGATCCTGTATCATTCGTACTTATAACTTTCATACTCTATAGAAGTTTATTAGACTACAGAATTAGGCCTACATGCAGTTAATGATTTAATAGATTTTATTAAACAAGGGCTAATTATTATCAGTACATATATCTAACTCATTTTAATAATTGATCATTACTAGAACGTCACATAGATTCAGTAGCTTTGATTTATTTGTTTGTTTATAAACAGCCGATGATTATTACATTTTACATAGCTTGATCGCTGATAATTCTTAATTCTGTATATATGTTTAATTAATTTTAATAATTGATCATTATCAGAACGTAGCAATTATTCAATAGCTTTGTTTTATGTGCTAATTCATAAACTGTTGATAATTATAAATTATATACACCTAGTAGGTTCGACAGCGGCCATTTATAAATTCTTTATATACATTTAATAGATTCGACAGCTGCCATTTATAAAGTTAACACATGGATCAATAAGTCCCGAGACTAACAATGAAAACAACATTTTCTTTGCAAAATTTTTTTTTATTCATCAACATAATCACCTTTTAGGGTGATACAATGGTTCCAACGCTTTTCCAATTTTTCAATACCATGTTTATAAAAAAAATTATCTTTCGCTTCAAAATAAGCTTCAGTTTCAGCGATGACCTCCTCATTTGAGCCAAATCTTTTTCCCTGGAGCATGATTTTAAGATCAGCAAAGAGCCAGTAGTGGCTGGGAGCTAAATCTGGCGAATATGGGGAGTGGGGAAGCAGATCAAAACCCAATTCGTTCAATTTTGCCATTGTTTTCATCGACTTGTGGCAGGGTGCATTGTCTTGGTGAAAAAGGATTTTTTTTCTCTGCATGTGCGGTCGTTTTTTTGCGATTTCCTCCTTCAAACGCACCAGTAAGTCAATATAATAATCACTGTTGATCGATTTACCTTTTTCGAGGTAGTCAATGAAAATCACGCCATGTGTATCCCAAAAAACTGACGCCAGGGCTTTGCCAGCTGACTGCTGCGTTTTCGGACGTTTCGGACGGCTTTCGCCAGCTGTGCGCCACTCAGATGACTGCCGCTTCGACTCTGGAGTGTAGTGATGTATCCATGTTTCGTCCATGGTCACGTAACGACACAAGAAATCTTTTTTGTTGCGAGTAAATAGCGATAAACAGCTTTCTGAATCATCGACTCGTTGCTGTTTTTGTTCCATCGAAAGCAATCGCGGCACCCACTTGGAAAAAACCTTTTTCATGCTCAATTTTTCATGAAGGATAGTAAATACACTTCCATATGATATCTGTGTCATCTCAGCAATCTCACGGAGCTTCACTTTACGATCTTTCATTATAATTTTTGTCACTTCACTCACATTTTCCGGTGTAACGGCTTCCACAGGTCTACCCGAGCGTTCCGCGTCATTTGTGTCGGTACGACCACGTTTAAACTCGGCAAACCACCGACAAATCGTTGCTTTTGATGGACAAGAGTCCGGGTAACATTTTTCAATCCATTGTTTTGCTTGCATGGTGTTTTTACCCATTAAAAAACAATGTTTTATCAGAACACGAAACTCGGTTTTTTCCCTTGTTTAAACAAACTACAAAACGACTTTACTCCAACCTCGATAACTCAGCTGTTTCTGGTCCGATCGACTTAAAATTTTGACACGTTTCAAGCAAAGGTTAGTACTCTAGAAAGACGTGGTTACTGGTTTACTACGAGCGCCATCTATGGGTTAGTCTCGGGACTTATTGATCCATGTGTTATATATATATATATATATATATATATATATATATACAGTATATATATATACACTACCGTCCACAAGTTTAATCGCACTACAGGTAATTTTAATTTCAAAAGGAAATAAAATATTTTAGTTAATATATTGAAATTTTATTCAAACTAAAATCATTTTACATATTTGTACGTTATTTAACCGAAGTAGTTTGCATAAACGAACGAACGCTTTATTTTCCATTTCAAGAAATAATATTCAGATAATAATAATAATAATAACTTTTAATGCTCAACAGTTACACAGACCATTTGAAGGGCATAATGCACTTAAAAATAAAATTAAAATTAAAAAAAAATAGGTGCAGTTAAAGTAATATAAAGAAAAATAAGAATCCAATTAACAAAAAAATATACACACTTATAATAATGTAATCCACGGCATTTAAAAAAAACTGAACGAACAATAATAATAGATGCAAATTAACGAAAGGGATCCTCGTATAATACATTGGCATTTCTGGACATATATGTACCAGTGGAGCCTTGTAGAGAACATTGGTTCTTGTCCTAGCTGTTGAGAACGTTGCCGATGATCTAAAGTCAAAACTAGACACGAGTAAATCAACCTGGTACAACAGCACAGAAGAATCAATAAAATTTTGTATTAATTTATAAAGAAAACCGCCACTAGCTTGCTCCCTGCGTATACCAAGAGAATCAATCAAGATAAGAAATATAATGAGGGTGTCATGGAGATTATCCCTTACTCGGAATTGTTTATTGTATGGTTTATTACGTGGACGTAATAACCAGTCTTTGCCTGATATTTGTGCGCTTGTAAGGGTATATTTTATGTCTGTTACACAATGAATACTCATTATTCACGTTGCTAATAAAGTGTCAGCAAGTGCTGATAACTACTAAAACAGAAGATGAATATCTGAAATTAATGTCCTTGCGCAATCATCGCCTTACAGCTCCGGAAATAGCAGCACAATATAACGTACACCATGAAGCCACGGCTTGCGTAATAACAACCAAACGCCATTTAGCTGAAGCTGAACTTAGAGGTCGGATAGTAGTAAAAAAACCACGTCTATCTGCACAACATAAACAAAAAAGATTGGCCTGGGCGAGAACACACTGGACTATCGAAGAATGGAAATAAGTCTTATAGACAGATGAATCCAAATTTGAAATTTTTGGAAATCAATGCCATACTTTTGTTCGTCGTCGCGTCAGGGGAGAGAATGTTAGATGAATGTGTGGTTAAGACAGTGAAACATAGTGGTGGAAATGTGATGGTTTGGGGTAACTTTGGAGGTGGGCACATCAGAAAATTGGTGCAAATCACAGAAAGAATGACAAAAGAAGCTATTTGGGTATATTGCATGAGCATGCTCTTCCGTCAGCGATGGAGCTAATGGGTCCGGGGTTTATTTATTAGTAAGATAACGACCCCAAACACACAGCAAAAAATAGAAAAAAGTTTTTCGCCGACCAAATTGGAAGAGAAATCCTTACACTAATGACATGGCCACCCCAAAGTCTGGACTGCAATCCGACAGAGTTATTATGGGACTGTTTGGATCGTGAAATGCATAAAATACCTCCTACTAACAAGACATATCTTTGGGGTAAGTTGCGAAATGCATGGAACTCTATCGATGAGGAATATCTCGACCGACCTGTTGAACGAATGCCACGTGTTTATATATTATTATACTTAGATTAATAATGTCAATTTCTTGAATTGTATGTTAATTTAGCATTTTATAAACAAATTTTCCATGAAAATATACAGTCTCTTAAATATCATTGCGCAGTTAAAATTATCTGTAGTATGATTAAACTTATGGACGATTGTGTATATTCAATAGATTCACTTTTTTAGTGGTTCGGTAGATAAGTCGAACATTATCTACTTGTGCTATACTATATTTTTTTTTTCGGAGGGCACTCAGGTAAACAATTTTCTATGTATTGGGTTGGCAACTAAGTACTTTCGGTTTTGTAGTATAAAATAAAACACTTTTTTTTAAACAAAGAATAGTTTTTAATCAATTATATATTTTCCATTTTGCTCAATGACCTTTTGCCATCTTTCTTTCAGCTGCATGATTCCGCGCTCATAAAATTTCTAGTCCTTATCAGCAAAAAACTGAACCAAGTGCGAGTGAAGGTCATCGTCATTTGTGAAAGTTTTACCATTCAAAGAATTCTGCAAACTTCGAAATAAATGGCAATCAGATGGTGCTAGATCAGGGCTGTATGGGGGATGTGGCATCACTTCCCAGCCAAGCTCCAATAGTTTCCCACTACACCTTTCCGATTTGACAATTCTGGCCGTTTTTCTTTGATTGCTTCATCCAGTTTTATTAATTATTGACAGTAAACATCAGAACTGATCGTTTGGTTCCTTGGAAGCAGCTCAAAAAACACAACACCTTTGTAATCCCACCAAACTGACAGTATGATCTTTTTTGGATGCAATTCAGCTTTCGATGTGGTTTGAGCTGGTTTATCGTGTTTGCTCCATGATCGTTTTCGAACTATGTTACTGTACAGGACCCATTTTTCATCACCAGTAATGATTCTTTTTAAGAAAGGGTCGGTTTCATTTCGTCTAAGGTGCATATCGCAAAAGTTGATTCTTTGTGTTAAATGAATTTCTTGCCTACCCAATATGATTAGTATGAAACAATCTATATGTATAGGAGGAGATAATTAGTTTTTTGTCTATTCCAATTTATTACTTAGACATTTCATTGAATACATATCTATTCTGTGAGATTTCTTTTTGTATTCTTAATTTTTCAACATGTCTGATTATAGTGTATGCCAAAAGTCATTTGTTACTTTGTATTTTGTTTCTTTGAATTAAGAATTTTTTTGCCTCCCTGCAGACCAAATTAGTAACTTTAGTTTTACTTTTATTTAAGAAAAAGGGAACTCCTTTTATGAAGATTAAATTCCGAATATATTTTGTGGATCTCCTTCAGTTAAATATAATATTCTTAAATTGTATACTCACGGGGAACCCCCCTCCCTACTCACCGAGTTTATTCGAGCTAGTTTTAGCACCCTGAAAGTCAAACAAAGGATCGTTTAAGATAAGAATACGGGCGTTTATTTATTGTACTATCAATTACAGTGAACTGAGCGTTACATGACATAAAATTTTGTAATTATAGATTTTGACAATTGATGTTGTTGATTGTTCTAAAAATATTTGTATTACTTTTTAACTATAATATATAATCGGTTCTTCTTAATACTTCTTTCGTAAGGAATATTTGAAATCGAATCAAATCCAGAGCACGAGTTCTTTACTAACATCGCTGCCTAAAAAGCGAACCACCATCGGTCTAGATATACTCGTATCTGTAGAAGTAAAACGGGATGTACTCAATATTTAGAACAAAATTATTATTGGAGATTCTGAAATGAGAAAGGGCATAATTGTCGAAAATATCAAGAACAGAAGGTGATGTTTATGTATCTATATGTTCCATTTATAAAAAGTACATATTAGATGTTCCAAATTGAATGACTGTGACGTAATTACGTTTTCGACAATTTTTGTTTTTTTTTTTGATTTTCTGTCTTAAAGGGGTTTATTTTGCAATTCTGAAATATTAATGTCGCTTTTTGACGATAAAATTATTTTCTCTTGAAATTTAATACTTGAGAAATATTTAAAACTTCAACAAGTAAATCGAACTACTTGTCACAAAACTTTGAATAATTCCGAGAAGCAAGTGGGAAACTTCGAAAAAGTGCCGATTCCAGAACGGAATATTCGAAATTAACCGAACACACACACACACACATACATATGTATATACATATATGACGAATATCCGACTTCTCGGGTGTTGTCCCGCATCGTTACAATATCCTCTAAATGAATGTAGCCTGTACAAGCTTTCGACAGTCTTGCTGCTGCCATCTTCAGGCGAATGCATGTGTCAGGCTACCGAATGTCCTTTTATATGCCCTGCGTGATTTTACAGATAGACAGTATACTCTTTCATATAATCGACAATTTCTGGAAGTCGTCCCTGTTATTCACATTTTTTTTCAATTTCAACAGCTTCTCTAATTATGCGCGACATGTATTGATTGTTATTCCTTATTATTTTTGTTTCTTGAAAATTGATGACATGCTCCGTATGTAGTACGTGTTGGACTAACAATTCTTTACAGTGGACCACATTCCTGCTTGAACATAAAATAAATGTGCATTCAGAAATTAATTCAAATGATATAGGCAAAGCAATACATTTAAAAAAGAATATCATAATTTAGATACAGAAGTATTATATATTGTTGCTTCGCTTTTTAAGTATAATGAGTAGAGAACATAAAAAAAATAATGGATTTGCATTTAAAAAAGACGAAATTTCCAATGTTAAACATCGGAACTTTTTGCGCAAACTGCTTTTCATCTGTCCTGGATGATTTTTCACTGTTTTGTAGTTTTCAAACTGTTTGTTGACATAAATAAGTTAACAGTTTATATGTGTCTAATTATAGTAGCAAAATTCATGAAGTAGTTAATCAGTGTCATAATATAGTAATTTTGCTTTATCTTCAAAGTTATTTAATACATAATTGTAATGAAATAATATAAACATATTAACATAGATAAGTTTAGTAAAATTAACTTTACGCATTTACTTACGCATTTTTATAATTACTACTCGTATATACAATATATCTACATCAAACATAGTATAGATAGGAAAATTTGGTTATAAAATATAATGTTTAGCTCCATAGCATCGAGACCCTTTAGTTACCAGTTTTACATTACGATAATTTCGCACATTTTCCATTGTTTTGCCAAATAGAGGGTTTACTATTAATTTAAAGAAATATTTTTCAAATTAATTTTTATTTATTTTCTGATGGTAGTGTTCAAGTCAATAACTTCTTTAAGCAATAAGATTGTTTACATTTTAATATTTTATGAATTTTATTATTTTTTATCCTGTTTTATAGCTATATAATGAATTACAATTATTTTTTTTGGTGTCGCCATTATTTTAAGTAATTCAGTTTTCGAAGTTTGTAATATTAATTGTTCTGGACATAGGGGTAAATCTTTATGCCTTTCAAAGAGTTGCTTTGGATATGAAATATCAGCTGCATATACATACATATCCGTAGCTTGAATCACTAGACATTTCTAAAATATTTAATAGTGAATATAATCATATCTGACATCCACCCAAAATTACCTGTTGGTAGAATTTGTGACATTGCCATGTACATCAAAATACATTAAATAGATAATTTCTCTTCTTTATTGTATTCATCTTATATATATACATATACGTTATTTGCTTTACCATATGTACATATTCGAACATTGAGAATTGCCACCCCTTATTCCCTTTTCAAAGACAATAGCACTGCATCAAATGCTAATCCTGATGCAATATAGTTGTGTAATAAGTCTAACTTATACATCTCTAAGAAAATGTTTCCAAAATTTTTAAATGTATCAGTTAATAAAAAAAAATACGCTTTTAAATATAACTCTGCGTATTCTCTTAGGTTTGTAATTTTAAAAGTTTTCCAAACTTTTTTGTGCATGTTCATATTCAGATACAGATACATATATGTAAGTCATTTATTGAACTATAAAATTCTTTAATATTCGGTAATTGTCGTCTAATTTTTCCCAACTATCTAAATATTCATAAGGACGTTTCAGTAGTCCGAGATATTCATCATTTTTACAAAAATTTCTTGTTAAGATTTTCGACCATTCATTTAAAAAATATGAGAATTTGTTTGTACACAAATTTTAAAACGAATATTTGTTGTGATAATCTTTACAGTAAGAGATATATATTTTGCTTTATTAATAGGTGGTAATGAAGTAATATGATCATTTACTTTAATTGTCAATTTGATTAAAAAATGATTATATCCTGACGAATTGAGAAAAGCTATCGGAGCAACAAATGTATCTTTATAGTTAATACTACAACATTTATATCTACGTCGTTGATATTTTCCAGTAACAATGGTATCTAACTTTGATACCACAAATTCTTGAATTTCGAGATTCTTCTTTGTTTCTCATGATCAGTTAAGGGAAGCAATTCTTTTTTATTAGAAAAATGTTACCCAGTTGTAATGATACTTGAGATAACTCTTCTGTAAATAATTCAATATATTCTCTACTTGAATATATTTTAAATTGTGAAATTTGATTATTATACGAACATCGCATATAAAAGGTTAAAAGCTTCATGTTTATGTTATTTTTGTAAGTTAATATTAAGCGAACTTATCGAATATTTTGTAAAATACTTTCTATATCTACATATATTACGAAAGAAGCTCGTTTGATATAGCTGAAATTTTTAAATTTTAAAATTTTACTTTGTTCATTAGGCATTACAATTCCAACATTTTTCAAATTTCGACAATCAGATGCTTTTGAAGATATGTTCGTGAAGAGAAATTACTTAAACGACGATTACAAAGCTAACTTTTATATTTCTTATCAGGTAACTGCTGTAATAAGGCAGATAAAGTTTTATTTATATTATTACCTCCTCCTTTTAAGAAGAAATGAAAATGAATATAAAAATGAACGAATGAATGACGGTTACTTCAATGTTAATGTAAGGTGAGGAGTTAATAATTAATAGTTGTGTACAATGAGCATCAAAAGTCCAGGACGTGTGCTAAGCTGAAAGAAAGATTATTAGTGGAATAAAACGACAGGAATGCCTTTAAAATTTTATTCACAAGTTAAATTAACTCTTAAAGCTTGAATGTGTTAAATAGAAATAGTTAACAAGAACGAGAGCAACAAATAAAATACGATGAACGTAATAGCAAAGCTGTAATAAAAGATAAGTCTAACGATATTTAGCTGTTTAATAAAATATACAAAGAGTTAGATTAAAATACTTGTACTTGCGTGTTTGCGTATATGTATATATACTGGCTCAGGAAGCTGTGCTTATATTCCGCGTTCGCGAAATTAAACACGAGGTCACAAGAAGCGCGAATAAAGGTTCGCGGCACAAACACGTGACAGACGCG
>JAVIWB010000257.1:0-147062 GCA_031893035.1 Dermolepida albohirtum | reverse complement strand
TATTGGTCAAAACGAAGGTAATAAATAGATTCATTTTATTTATTTCCTTTCTATTTCATTGCAATCATTCTCTTTAATATTACTTTGTATATTTTTTATCCTAATTGAAGTATTGTAGTTAGTTATAATAATATAATTGATTAATACAAAAATGAAAGAGAAGAACTTGGTAAGCAACTCGCCAGCCATTTATCAATCCATTAGAGCTACCAATTCAAATAGCGCACCATAGACATCCTCATCGTAGTAAATAATAATAACACGTAACAATAATAGGTATTAATTGGAAATTTGGTTTAAATCTTCTTAAAATATTTGTACATTAGAGTATGCTGTTAGGTAGATAGATAACTG
Source organism: Dermolepida albohirtum (assembly GCA_031893035.1). Classification (NCBI taxonomy): domain Eukaryota; kingdom Metazoa; phylum Arthropoda; class Insecta; order Coleoptera; family Scarabaeidae; genus Dermolepida; species Dermolepida albohirtum. Next base: position 146,708 of record JAVIWB010000257.1, on the reverse strand, counting down.
TTTAAGTATATTGAATTACTAATAAATATATGAATCGCATATATTGGTAATCTAAATTCTTGTTATTTATCCAGCAAAAAGCATCCACAACACATTTAGACGTTCCACAGACGTGTGACGCAGATATCAGTAAATATTAATAATACATAGATAATTGTGAAACAGTTACTGCGAAACACTGGTAATCTCAATGAACTTTGTCATCATTTAAGACATTCAGCTGTGAGTGTACATCGTTCAGTATTTACAGTGACAATGAGGAATTTCGAATTTGCCTGTTGCCTCAAGCATTTCTTTGTAATTGTGAATACTTTGTAAATCGGTAAATATATGAGGATCTTCAAATACTTTCTGACCTTTAATAGCTGCTGCTTCTTTTGCCTGCCTGTAACCATGTTTCTAAATGTATATGAATTGAAATTCTCGATTTCATTTAGAAGATTTAAGAAAACAGCTTTTGTTTGAGCAATTAAATTCCCTGGACAACATTTTTTAATAGTTGCTGCTACGAGATGTAAAGCATGATATTTATACGTTACATGTATTAAAATACTGCATATATTTTCAGGAGGGCATTGCATTACAGTTATTACACTTACTTTTACGAGAACAACCCATAAATAAATATAAATATAAAGAAATAAATAAATAACATGGTTGCGCCGCCATCAGTTATTAACATTAACACTTAGTCTATCGAGACTTGAAAGTTGGTCAATGAATTTAGAACTACCCTCAAAATTGCTTTGCTATTACATTGGCCTAAATAACGGTTTCTGATAGTTTCTGCTACAATAAGTATGTAATGCATGAAATTTGCACATGGTTGGGTCACCATCAGTCGCATGTGCTTAAACAATATACGAGGGTAATCCCGGAAGTGCCCGACCCAACAGAGGAAACAAAAATCTTCAATAATGTCGATACTCTTTTTATAATAAGAACTGTCTTGCTCTTCAAACTAGCCATTAAACTGCCGACATCACTTCTTCATCGTTGGAAAATCTTTGACACTGATCCATTTTCTCAAGTTTGGGAACAGAAAATAATCCGAGGGGCTAAATCTGGCGAATAGGGCGTACGAGGTAGCAATTCAAACTCATTAATTTTGGCCATAACAATAACGGATTTGTGAGCTAGTGCATTGTGTTGATGAAACAACACTTTCTTCTTAGCCAAATGCGCCCGTTTTTTCTTGATTTCTTCTCTCAAACGTTGCAATAAGTTCGCATAATACTCAGTATTGATAGATTTTCCTATTTCGAGATAGTCAATAAAAATTATTGCGATGCCGTTACCTTGCCTGTAGATGGAAAGGTCTTCTCCTTCTTTGGAGCCGGTTCTCCCTTTTGAGTCCATTGTCTTGATTGTTCTTTTGTGTCGGCTGTGAAGTGACGGACCCATGTTGCATCCATTGTTACGAAACGGCGCAAAAATTCTTCTTCGTTGCTGCGAAACTTCGCTAAACATTCAATTAAAACATATTGGCGACACTGTTTTTGCTCGAGTGTGAGCAAACGCGGCTTTCCAGATTTTCAGGTAATATGCGATGCACCGCACTTTTTGAAATGCCTACTATGTCTGCCAGCTCGCGCACTTTTAGTCGACGATCATTCAGCACCGCTTTGTGGATTTTCTTCACCATTTCTAGAGTCGTCACCTCATTTGGTCGACCACTGCGATGCTCGTCTTGATAGCTCGTACGTCCTCGTTTAAGCTCTGCTACCTAATATTTCACTGTCGTAAACCAAGGAGCAGACTCACCCAGAGTGGAATCCAATTCAGCTTTTGTATCGGTTGGACTGAGGCCTTACAAGTAAAAATATTGTATCACGTAACTATGACCAATTTTCTCCATTTTAACAAATCTAGTGAAAACGTTCACTATTGATGGCTGAAAAACAAATACTAAACAACTTGAAACATATGCTTTATAGATTGTGTACTTTCTAAAACAGTGACATTTTTCAAACAACCACCATCTCTAGGTCAGGCCGGGTACTTATGGGACCACTCTCGTATAAGCAAAGTTTTCTTTTCCGAAGTTAATTTAATAATTTTAATTAAACATGTATAAATCGGAACGAACTAAGTAGATCAATGATGGCCACGAAATTTGCTTTATCTTAGGTTTTTAACGCGTTCAAATAAAATTTTGTTGTGAATTTTTATTTAAGCACCAAGTTGTAGATGTGCACCGTTAGGCGGACGATGTCGAAGTGTGCATTAATAACTGATGTATTTACTATTAATTGTTACTTTATTCTTAAACACAAACAAAAAAAAGTTGTTTATTTGTGTTAGTTTTTTATTATTTTCGATAATAGTTATTGCATTTTCAAAATTAACTCATTGTTTTGTTATAAATACATCGATTCATAATGAGTGGCTCAACGACAGACATGATTAAGATAAATGGTTGCATGCACATTTACTTTATTTGTTTTAACTAACATTTGAAAACAAATAATTTGAATCTTTATTGTTATAATCCAATGTTTCAGTTTAGACTATTTTTTTGAGTCTAGAACTTTTTAAAAGCTATTGGATAAAATTTTTAACTTTACATAACGAAAATACATATCATATTGTTTGTTGTGTATTTAAAATACAATATTCACCTATTTTTGAAGACTCCATAATTTTCTTTGCATGTATATTAATTACTTGTTGTTTGATCTAACTGCTTAAATGCGTTAAATATTACTAACTCTTCACAAATGAATTATTTTTAATAAATTACAGTTTATAATTTGCAATCGATCGTTTTATTCGTATCACTGTTGTGCATAACTGGATTCAAGGTCTAATTGAATCAAAACAATCCCACGTCAATTCTCAAAATTTTAAAAAGATTGTCAAATTTATTAACATGATATTATATGAGGACAGTTATTTCAAAACATAGATTTTATCCCCAAATTTATATAACACATGGATCAATAAGTCCCGAGACTAACAATGAAAACAACATTTTTTTTGCAAAATTTTTTTTTATTCATCAACATAATCACCTTTTAGGGTGATACAATGGTTCCAACGCTTTTCCAATTTTTCAATACCATGTTTATAAAAAAATTTATCTTTCGCTTCAAAATAAGCTTCAGTTTCAGCGATGACCTCCTCATTTGAGCCAAATCTTTTTCCCTGGAGCATTTTTTTAAGATCAGCAAAGAGCCAGTAGTCACTGGGGGCTAAATCTGGCGAATATGGGGGGTGGGGAAGCAGATCAAAACCCAATTCGTTCAATTTTGCCATTGTTTTCATCGACTTGTGGCAGGGTGCATTGTCTTGGTGAAAAAGGATTTTTTTTCTCTGCATGTGCGGTCGTTTTTTTGCGATTTCCTCCTTCAAACGCACCAGTAAGTCAATATAATAATCACTGTTGATCGATTTACCTTTTTGGAGGTAGTCAATGAAAATCACGCCATGCGTATCCCAAAAAACTGACGCCAGGACTTTGCCAGCTGACTGCTGCGTTTTCGGACGTTTCGGACGGCTTTCGCCAGCTGTGCGCCACTCAGATGACAGCCGCTTCGACTCTGAAGTGTAGTGATGTATCCATGTTTCGTCCATGGTCACGTAACGACGCAAGAAATCTTTTTTGTTGCGAGTAAATAGCGATAAACAGCTTTCTGAATCATCGACTCGTTGCTGTTTTTGTTCCATCGAAAGCAATCGCGGCACCCACTTGGAAAAAACCTTTTTCATGCTCAATTTTTCATGAAGGATAGTAAATACACTTCCATATGATATCTGTGTCATCTCAGCAATCTCACGGAGCTTCACTTTACGATCTTTCATTATAATTTTTGTCACTTCACTCACATTTTCCGGTGTAACGGCTTCCACAGGTCTACCCGAGCGTTCCGCGTCATTTGTGTCGGTACGACCACGTTTAAACTCGGCAAACCACCGACAAATCGTTGCTTTTGATGGACAAGAGTCCGGATAACATTTTTCAATCCATTGTTTTGCTTGCGTGGTGTTTTTACCCATTAAAAAACAATGTTTTATCAAACACGAAACTCGGTTTTTTCCATTGTTTAAACAAACTACAAAACGACTTTACTCCAACTTCGATAACTCAGCTGTTTCTGGTCCGATCGACTTAAAATTTTGACACGTTTCAAGCAAAGGTTAGTACTCTAGAAAGACGTGGTTACTGGTTTACTACGAGCGCCATCTATGGGTTAGTCTCAGGACTTATTGATCCATGTGTTATTCTTGCTCAATAAGCACAAGGGAAAGTAAAAACTCAAGAAGCATATCACAGCAATATGTAATATAAAGTAGTAAATATGAAAAGACAAATTATTGGATTAACAAAAAAGTACGTGCGAATTTAATTGTAAATGCTCTTAGGGTATATTTTTCGAGATACAATTTCTGTAGAGGCTGGTCAAACTTGTTTAAATGTTTAACAATGATATATCAGCAGACATTTTAGTAATAAATGTAAAAAAAAGATAATTTAAAATACAAGGAAGTAACGTGTTTTTTCATAGTATTATACTATTTCATTCCCGCAATGCAAAAATGAAAGTAAAACTCAAACGAAAATATGTTCTGTGTACGCAAAACATTCCGTAAAGAAACCAGTGGTTTGTTAAACTTCGATTAGAAGAAATAGATATAACAGACGCTCTTTGCTATAATTTACCAGTTTTTAACTAATTCTATATCATAAACCACAACACCAAAGATTATAAGGAAACTAAATATATATTAATTGACAGATTCAGAGTATCGACGTAACCTTGATGTGAACAAAAGCCCGTTATTAGAGTTACGCAGGAACTGGAAGAAAAAATAGAATGGACCGCATATGTGTCTTCGAACCACCACAAAAACGCTAAAGAACGATGCGTGACTAAATATAGATCATTTATAATAATGCGGAACGAAAGAGATCCTACAGCACTGCGAATGAACCACATCAATCTACATCAACACGAAGTCTTCACCAATAAGGTTATTCTTTGCATTCCGTAGGAATTTGATATTACGGGCAGTTGCCACATAAATAGAGCATAAATTGTTTTCACTTGAAAAAATAACTAAAAGTCATACGAAAATAGGGAATCAGAAAGGAAAAGTGTTTTAACACAATAATGCTAGCCTGCGTTGCTTTTAAAAATTACCAAAACTCACTGGAACTGGGATGGAATGTTTCATGTCATCCACAATATTACTCTGCACAATAACCATTGATTTCGGCCTTTGTAAAATTCCTTTAATGATGTGAACTTCACTGCTTTGAGATTTCTACAAAACAATTTAGAACACTTTTTTATGGAAAAATCCCAAGACTTCCACGATAGAGGATCATAAAATTACCAAGTTGAAAAGAGATTATTAGTCGAAATGGCTAACAGTAAAGTAATTATTACTATAAAAGAATTTCCTTTAAATGTTACCTTGAAATCCTCACGAACTTTCCTGGAAAATAGAATGCGAAGTTTCAATGTGCAAGAAAAACATCGCTTGAATATTGAAAATCATCAAATTTGAACATTCAGCTACGATAAAGCATATCTACTTCCATTTAACAACGCTAAAAACACTAAAAACCTGTAATAACAACTACAAAAGAATCCAGTATACATTTTAGCATCAAATGTCACAAAATTTTCATATACTTCATTTTGATAAGGTATTTATATATTGGTAATTTTGATGGAGCCTGTGGTTGATTAACTTGATCACTGAAGGTTGATATACCATATAACATGCCACATTAATTTTCGTATTCTGTATACGTACACTCAGTGTACATATTGGTTCTCAACGATACGAATCGCGTACAGAGTTTGTTTTCGTACGGGTATTTTTCGCCGTAGTTTTCCAGGTGCGACACTATTTAATTATCTGCTGGTGATAACAAGTTAGTTGTCGAAATGCGTATACAGAATACGAAAGTTAATGTGGCAAGGGGTTATATATCAACCTTCAGTGATCATATTTATATATTGTAAATCCTCTTCATAACGCATTTGTGAAAAATATCCATTTGATGCTTTTACATAGATGAGTTGTAAAAAGAAACACATGTTTGGTAATATGCGCGAGTTACCACTACACAGAGAAGAAAAAAACTCTTAGGCCAAATAGCCAAATTTATCGAAAAAGTGTATTAGGAGGATAGCCGTACAGATGGAATTTGATACTGGAAAAAAAATATATTAAGAAAACATGAAGAGAATTTGCAGAAAAGCCAGAGTTAACGGAAGAGTACCACGTATAAACCTTCATTATCGACGTTAAAACTTACCTATAGGCTATATGCTTTAGCGACCCTTAATGAGAGTCTTTTACGAAACACTCTTCTGCTATAAAAAGTTTTTCGTGTAATTTGCAATAAATTTGGCTATTTTGACTAATGGTTTTTCTTTTCTTTGTGTAGTGCTGTTAACTTGCGTATATTATGAGACATGTGTCTACTTTTACAACACATCTTTGTATAAGCATCAGTTGCTTATTTTTCACAAATATGTGATACTATGAAGAAAATTTATAGAATTCGTTCCAAATTTATGGCTTACAATAGATAAACATCTTATAAAAAAAAGTGTATACAAACTTTTGTGATAAATTCTTTTGTAGTTGTAAATAATAACAATGTTCATATTGTTATTAGAGATTTTTAGAGTTTTTTAACGTTGATTGATTATTTTCTACATTCATGGGGTGTTCGAATACTGACTTATACTTCAATGTCTCATTAATAAAAAGTAGTTTTTCATTTTCTCTTTGAAAAATAATTTAGAGAGATGTTTATTTTCCCAAAATTGTATTTAATACTTTTTTTATTTAATAATTTTATGGAATGCAAGACACTATTTCTACAGTTGTACCTAAAAGCTGTCGTAAGTGCTAAAGATCATCATTTAGTATTTGCATTATTTCTATATAAAAATAATGATGATTATAGACAATATTTCTAGCTTTTCATTTGTTTAATTGTTTGTCCTTCTTCCCAATTAATCTGTTCTTAATTTTTCAATTCGTTTCACTACTTTTTTGCTCTTTTCCATGGAAGACTTTTCATTTACTTTAGCAAGTAGTAGCAGATGATTAAACAAGTAATTGATTGCCAATTTGTCCCAAAACCTATAGAAATCTTTTTAATTTACTCACTGAATAGGCCCTTCCGCAATATGTTTAAACTTCGGATACACAAGTAGACGAATTTTAAGTCTCTATGTTTTGTAAAGTGAACTAAATCCACAATCTCAACTTTTGTATTGCATTCTAGAGATCTTATACTTTTATTTAAATAAAAAGTTTTATGTTTTGTGAAAACTTTATTAAAATCTATTCCCTTATCCTTAAACCCACATCCTTTTCTCTTTCTTAACACATACAAATTGAACAACATAATTATATTTAATTGTTAATATAAGTATATAGAAAGTACTTAGATATATATAATCGAATTTACATTTAATTAAGAAATAGCAGAAATAGTATCTCCCTTTTCTTAATTAAATACAGTTATAACAGAAAGTTTACGATGATTTTTGCGGTTTGCTTTGGGAACACATACAGAACTATTATTTTTTTCATAACCAGCATTACACCTAAATCGAAGCACGTTTGTGCCACCTGTAATACTTGCTGTACTGTTCGTTGGCAGGCATTTCCCTCCCGAAAGAAAATAATCAGGTGAACACCTTCGTTTCGTTAATACTACTTGCACTGTAAGCAAGTAGCAGAAGAATATAATTACTAGAAATTTTGGAAGCATTTTATTCCTACAATTTATTGGGTATATTAAAATTTTACACCTTGGAAATACTGTTAGAAACGGTGTCTGAAAATAAAAATACATACATTAGAAAATACTGAATACAGATTGCGCCATCTATAAATAACAGTTTTGCAAATAAATGTATTTGGGAGACTGTTTAAAACATTAATCTTTAACATGACCAACAGTAGTTAAGATGTTATCAATATTAAATTTGCTAACAGTTTTGCTTATATTTTAAGCTAGATAGCTCAGTCATATACATCCTTAAAATAAGTAAGCAATGACGTTACAAATAGCTAAATTACCGAAAAATATTAAGGTTTTTTTCCTATTATTTAAATTCCAGAAAAATATCTTTAAGAGAAATAGAGACCTATTCATAAACCAACAACTACGCATGCGCACTATTTTTTTGTGTCGACAAGTAATATATTATAGTTTTTCAAGTTTTGGCACACATTTGTCAAATATTTTATTAACTCTAAATAGAAGTAAAAAGACATCCTTTTCATGGTGCGATGAGATATATAGTATTTTTGTTCTCTGAAGAAAAATAACTAAACAAATAAATGCATTTGCAAAAAAATGTTTACTTTAGTATTTGTTTTCTAGTCGGTATTCTCCCTTACATCAAAGGAACCGACCGAATCAGACGGATTTTGAACGAACATAATATAATATCCACTTATACATAGAGGCACGAAGATCGCACAAACTATCGGCAACCTCAAAGATAAAATACATTTAGAAACTGAGAGAATATATGAATTGCGGGAAATCTTACAAGGGTCAAGCTAATAGGTGCATCAACATACGAAAACGCATTACTACGAAAAGACATGTCGTCTCTAGCACAACACGTAACAACTGTAGAACACTCAATCAACTTCGACAATACAATAGTCATCACTAAATCGGAGCTGGTAGTAGGTAGAGCCTCAGATAGCGTCGTATTCAGGTGAAGTTCGAAAGAGTTTTGTCCGATGTGTTTGCCTTTGTGTGTATATCTTTGGCACCTGTTTTTGGACAGACTTTGTCAGTCGCCTCGTATATATATATATATATATATATGCCAACTAAAAGCTAACGTCCTGAGGATGCATGACACTGTTGTAAAACGAGGACGAAGGAAGAAGTGAATCTGTCCTAAAAATCTACAACGACGTTTAAGTAAAAACTTATTTACCGCCTTCAATATGTCTTATGATTACTACGACTTCATATTGTTCGTTTGTTTAGGTACTCGATTTTCGCTAACGTCTTTGTCCCGTCGAAGTTTTTAGAGATCAATTTCTTCTTAGTCGTCTCACTGTTTGACGGTTCATTTGTCCTATGTAGCTGATAGAGCACATTTTACAAACTTTGTTGTCCTTCTAAACTTTTTCAACCAGTTTTAAATAGTCTTAATTTCAAATTCGGGAAACTAGTTGATAATCTTGTCCGTTGTTCTTTGTCCACTCATTGCACACGCATACGCACTCTCTCATGCATACACACACAAGCACGCAAGATACACACGAGGCACGCTCCCTCGTACACACACACACACACACACACACACACACACGCATACAAATTCGTTTGCACACACACACACATACACAGACAGGCAAACAATTACAGATGGTCTTAGCAGTGATATACCGTGTTTTTTGACGGTGATTATAATCACTCAAAAAATTAGCGAGCGGTCCTGGTAATAGTATATATATAAACAATTCTCGTATTCACCATTTCACACCATAGTATACTTTGATACAGTATATTTTAAAAAAATAAGCAAATGTAATTTCCAAGACGACGTCGAGTTTTAATTTCCCCTGATTACTGTCAGTCGCATAAAAATATACAATATTTTCATACGACTGACGGCAATCAACAATTATTTTCTTAACCAGATTAAAGCTGTGTTATTTGTATTTGTATAATTTAACATACACACATGTACGCAATTTCAAACAATTCTAAACAATGAATGGCGAAGTACGACTTCTTATAACTGCGGTGAGTAATATAGATTATGTATATATATATATATATACATATATACAATTATAATCACTGTGATTAACGCGATGTACGAAACGGCGGAAACGGTGATTAAGAATTCACTGCGAATAGTCACTGTGATCAATATAACACTCGTCCTTACATACAATACAATAACACATCCATGGTAAAATAAAGGTTCAGATATCTATGTAGCAATTTCCGTGTAGAAAATTATAAAACAGCAAGGCAATCAAATCTGTCATAATAACATGTACATGTATACATACATATATAACACAGGCCAACACACATTTTGGTGCCTGCGATTTTTTAACTGTTCCTGGGTAATTTTTGGATGCAGAATGTAAAAAAGTTCTCAGATTTGGTCTATCAGATCTAGTTTTTGAGATTTTTTTAAAAAATTGTGTATATATTTTACGTTATAACTGTTATAATATATAATATTACTATTGACAATTAAAAAAACAAAGACACATGGATTTAAGTATTTATTGCAAAAACTTAATTTACATAATTACATTAGTCACTAATCACATAAAAATTTTCTTTTATACGACTTTCTAGAATGGAGTTTACTAGGGCAGTCTCGCTGAAGGCTCCAGCAGTAGTCCGCTATCAGGTGGCTATCCCATCGTCCTTGATAACGATCTTCCATAGTTTTAATATCCTGATGGAATCTTTCCCCATGTTCTTCACTACAATCACCTAAGTTTTCTGGAAAACGATCTAGGTGGCTGTGGAGGTAGTGAACTTTTATACTCATGTTACTTACAGCCGAGAATATTAAAATTTGAAAGCATAGTTTCCACTAATTCTACGTAATTCTCTGCTATATGATTGCCAAGAAAATTTTGTAATACTTGAACAAATGAACACCAAGCGTTAGATTCAGTCTCGTTCATTGATGTGGTGAATTATGGATCTTTAACAAGTTGCCTTATTTGAGGACCATCAAATATACCAGCATTTAGTTTTTCCGTGCTAATGCCAGGAAATTTACGTGATAAATACCCAAAACAATTTCCATCTCGATTTAAAGCCTTCACAAATTGCTTCATTAAGCCTAGCTTGATATGCAAGTTCGGAAGTAAGATTTTTTCTCTTGCAACCAAAGGTTCGTTGATCACGTTTTGTTTTCCTTGAATCATGGAATCTCTTGAAGGCCATTTTTTTTAACCCAGTGCTCATTTTTATCTCTGCTGTCCCAAAGGCACAAAAAACAAGGATATTTTGTATAACCACTCTGCTGTCCAAGGAGGAAGTTAACCATTTTTAAATCGACACAAATTGCCCACTGATGTTCTTCGTATTTGATTTTTCTTAAAACTAATGCAATTGTTTCATATTCTTCCTTCATGGTAGTAGAATGACCAATAGGAATTGAGCCATATTTGTTACCGTTATGTAAAAGAACACATTTTAGTACATATTTATCTCTTTCTTTGTTGTCCTTTATCAGAAAAAAATATCAATCAACCTGTAACCTGTATCTCAAAAACTAGAGCTGATAGAAAAAATCTGGTGGCATTTTTGGAATCAGCACATTAAAAACATCTAAAATCAGATGCTAGATTTCTGGCACCAAATTTTTTTTTTCATTTTGTTACCCTGTGTAATATATCATCACAAGTGAATCTAATCTCATTTCATTTACATATTGTACTTTACTTTGCCTAGTCTTACGCCAATTAATATTTGTTGGACGATGAATGATAATACCCTAATAAAACTCCAGGTAGAATAATTGCACTTAAGGGATTAGGTCTCCCAATGCTTGGAAATTTTATATTGTTATAATTTTAAGGTGGGGTGTTATTGTAAACTAAAGGGTTTTCCAATGAGCACTTGACAAATTTTTTTAAAAATAAAATGCAGATCATTTGAGATATTTCAAAAACTTTATTATCGGGTTGAAGTACAATCAAAACATTTATGAATGGAACTCGACTTCGTTCATATGGCCACCGCGGGCGCGTTTGCAGCGGTCGATTCGTTGGACCCAATTTTCGATGACTCGGCCACACAATTCGGCTGAAACGGCTGCTATTTCGCGTTCAATGTTAGCTCAGAGCTCTTCCAACGTTGTCGGCTTGTTGGCATAGACCAATGACTTGACGTAGCCCCAAAGAAAAAAGTCTAGAGGCGTTAAATCGCACGAATGAAGCGGCCAATCGACTGGTCCATTTCTTGAGATAACACGCTCATCAAACTTACTCTTCAATAAATAGATTGTAACGTGTGCTGTGTGGCTTGTGGCACCGTCCTGCTGAAACCACATGTTGTCCGAGTCCATATCTTCCAATTCGGGCCAAAAATAATCGGTAATCATGGCGCGATAACGATTACCATTCACAGTAACGTGACGATCATTATCGTCGATGAAAAAAAACGGCCTTATGACGCCGCCGGCATGCAAACCGCACCAAACAGTTATTTTTTGTGGATGAAGTGGTGTTTCATGAAGCACATGTAGATTTTCACCCGACCAATAACACATATTTTGTTTATTGACGAACCCATTGAGCCAAAAATGAGCTTCGTCACTGAAAATGATTTTGCGATGAAATCGATCATCTTGGTGCATCTTTTCCAGAGCCCAATCGTAGAACGTACGTCGCTTCAAATGGTCCATCGGCTTCAATTCTTGAGTCAACTTGATCTTGTATGGGTGTGAACCAAGATCCTTACATAAAATTCGCCATAAAGTGGTCTGGGCGATGCTCAACCCTTGAGAACGCCGTGGAATTGACTGATTTGGATCATTTGCTACGGACGTTTCAACGGCAGCGATATTTTCGACACTTCGACCAACCCGTTGTCTCACTGGCACGGCAACATCACGCAACGAATATGTAGACTCAAATTTTTGCACTAAACTTGTTACTGCCTGTCTACTAGGGCGAGAATTACGACCGAAAATCGGAGTTAATGCTCTTAAAGTAGCGGTCACCAACTCCGAATTTCTGTAGTAAATTTTTATAATTTGCAAACGTTGTTCGTTCGTGTACTTTACCATGATGAAAATGTTAAGTTTACTGAATAAATTGACAGTGACAGTTCGATGATTAGTGAAAGGGTGCCACAAATTGAATTAAAAGTTGTCAAGTCCCTATTGGAAAACCCTTTATTAAGTATTTATATTTGGGTATTTTGGCAAAATAGCAGTTAGTTTTTGTGAGGTGTTCCAATACTTGGAAATTTTAAATTGTTATGATTTTATTTTAAGGTAGAGTGTTATTGTAAACTATTAAGTATTTATACTTGGGTATTTTGGCAAAATTGCAGTTAGTTTTTGTGAGGTGCTCATAGTGATAACATCGTGTGTTTCGAAGAAGTTCAATCGGTTAGAAATGCCTAAACGGAAAGAATTGAATGTAGAAACACGATCGTTTATAATCGCATACCATAAAACAGGCAAAAGGAACCGCGAAATTGCCACAGAACCTAAATTAAATCAGTCCACCGTGGGTTATATCATCAAAAAGCACTGCGAATGTGGAAGTGTGTTGAGCAGAACCCGAGGAGGCAGACCCGGGGCAACAACCTCGGCAGAAGATCTTGCAGTGGTGGTAACAAGCAAGAGAAATAGACGAAAAACAGCCTCAGAAATCATAGCAGAAATGAATGCTCTTCGTCTAAAACCCATAAGTGTTTCCACAGTTAAACGCCGATTAAAAGAAGCCGGTCTTCAGGGACGAATTACAATGCGGAAGCCGCTTCCACGCTAGCAGAACAAGCAAAAACGGTTAAAGTGGGCGCGCGATTACCAAAATTAGACCATAGAAGACTGGAATTAAGTATTGTGGACCAATGAATCCAAATTCGAGATTTTCGGTTCACGAAGACGTGTTTTTGTGAGGAGGTCTGTAGGTGAGCGTGCGCAGGAAGAATGTACAGCCCCTACTGTTAAGCACGGTAGAGGTTCAGTCATGAATGGGCTTGATTTTCTAGATCAAATGTGGGCGATCTCGCAAAAATCGAAAAAAGAACAGTATAAGCGCATTTTAGAGGAAAGCGCCATCCCTTCTGGAATTCAAATTTCGGGTCAGAATTTTACACTTCCAAACTATGCCGGGGATATTTGCACGAATTGGAGAACGAGAAAACAATAAAAGTTATGGCGTGACCTCCAAGAACTTGACCGAGAGGTGAGAAAGTCGACCCCCATATCTGCTGTTAATATGTGGAAGAACCTGCAAGAGGCATGGGGTAAAATAAAACCTGAGACATTACGAAAATTAATGGATTGAATGCCTCGATTGTGTGCTGCGGTGATTAAAAGTAAAGGAGGGCATATGGACGAGTCTAAAATTTAGATAAATATATTATACAACAATTTATTTCAGATGTAAAAATATATATTTTTCGTATATGTAAATAATAAAAAGATAGTGTTTCAATTTTGATTTTTGTTACAATTTGCCATTTAAATGCGAGTGACCAAGTACTTATGAGCGATAGTGTATAATAATTAATATTATTATTTTATAATTATATTATAATTAATATATGAATGTAGTTACTCATTCCAATATTGTTTAATCTGTTATAGTGTGTTATAAGCTTTTTTTCCTTTTAATCATTTCCTAGATTTAATTTAGGTTTTCCGATTGCTCTATATGACAAAAGTCATACCTGAATTAGTTTGCGAATATTTCTTCTTAATTTTACATTTTTTGCTACTGTAAAATGGGTGTCAATCAAATACTTATAGAAAAGTCTCTATTGTAATAGATGCTAACTAGTAAAACAATTTTATAATTTCGATCACGACAATAAGTAATAGACAATCTTCATATGAATATCGTACAAAATCTTTTCTTATTAAAAACAGCAGATACATATTCTGTACAAAAGTTGACAATACGAAATAAGAATAAATACCTTTATATGATAATAAAATCCTTAAGTGGCACACGTCAAATTATTAAATGGTCAGTGTTAATTTAAATTGTCATCTGTACTCGCTGACTTGATCACGACTATCACTAAATAATGTAAATACCGATAACTTATTGAAGACAAAGATCACCCAAGGTTAACTTTATTTAATTTTAGATAATATAGTAAATTGATTTCTGTTCTTATTACCGAAATACAATTCTTTTAGGTAATAAAATTGTTTCATTATTTTATTTAAAAAAAAATTAAATTAGAATTTTAATTAAAAAAATTAAAATTCCAGTACTCGCAAAAAATTTCCAAAAACTTTATTTCTATTAAAATTATGTCACTGTTACTTATATATATGTCTCGATATTTATTCCACAAATTGTGATTTATTCTTCATTTTTTCATTCTATTTTTATATTTAGTAATTTCTAAAAAGTCGGATAATTTAATAACCGAACAAAATCCCAATCACTTATTTACTCCAGACAGAATATAAAGCTGTCTTGGTCCAAACCTGAAAATTCATCTCAGATATCATCGAAAGCAGACAAAATTATTGTCTCAGTGTGGTAGAATTTTAGATGTCATATTTTTCGAGCTACTATCGAATAACAAATAATTAATTCAAGTGCGTTACTATCGGTAACTGGACGTTCTGAACAAATAAATTATCCAGAAATGTCCAAAACTTAATAATCATAAAGGAGAAGTTTAATCGCCCGTCAAAAATTGTAGGTTGGGATGTATAGTAGATACGGTGGATGTGACAGCCAACATACTTGCTGGACCTTACGCTTTCAGACTTCTCTTCAAAATTTTTTGTGCGATATAAAGTTCGACTCATATAAGGCTGCGAATCAACACCTTGCAAAGTTTTTCACTGGTAAAGAGCGGTCTTTCTATGAAAAAGGAAATATGATTGAAATTGATTAATCTTTTTATATTAATAAGTGACCTATAAAAAACAGAAAATATTTGTCATGACTTTTTCAATCCAATAAAAGGAGCATGAGAACTGCTTGAATTGTGCTTAAATTTTGGATCATATCGGACAAAATCCCAATAACTTATTTACTCCAGACAGAATATAAAGCTGTCTTGGTCCAAACCTGAAAATTCATCTCAGACATCATCGAAAGCAGACAAGATTATTATCTCAGTATGGTAGAATTTTAGATGTCATATTTTTCGAGCTACTATGGAATAACAAATAATTAATTCAAGTGCGTTACTATCGGTAACTGGACGTTTTGAACAAATAAATTATCCAGAAACGTCCAAAGCTTAATAATCATAAAGGAGAAGTTTAATCGCCCTTCAAAAATTGTAGGTTGGGGTGTATAGTAGATACGGTGGATGTGACAGCCAACATACTTGCTGGACCTTACGCCTTCAGACTTCTCTTCCAAATTTTTTGTGCGATATAAAGTTCGACTCATATAAGGCTGCGAACCAACACCTTGCAAAGTTTTTCACTGATAAAGAACGGTCTTTCTATGAAAAAGGAAATATGATTGAAATTGATTAATCTTTTTATATTAATAAGTGACCTATAAAAAACAGAAAATATTTGTCATGACTTTTTCAACCCAGTAAAAGGAGCATGAGAACTGCTTGAATTGTGCTTAAAATTTTGGATCATATCGGATTTGTCCTTGTAGTTTGTTCAATGCTGAACATACATACTATAATATTATATACATTATTATTACACCATTTTCAAAGTATTTTATATTTTCATGTTGTTTGGGTATCAATAAATATCTTTCATAAGTGCCTTACTTCTTAAAAAGTAGTTTTACCTTTTACTTTTCTTCGATCATCACTTCATATAAGGTCCCAATATATAAGTCTAGCGGTGTATATAAAACTGTTCATTGTTCAGAGATGTCCATTGGTGGAAGAAGAAAAGAGTATAAATTATTTTTAATTAATTTATTCTTACGACATACTCAAAACTAACTTATTTAAAAAAATCAGGAATTTTAGCTTTTTTGGATTTTCAATTCTTCTTTTTACAATTTGTGTTTCTACATTGCATACTATCTCAACAACTTTTTCTCCTTGTGTAATATCGCCAAACAAGAAAAAGAAGTTTTGAATATTCTTTAGCTTTTCATATGCTTCGTTAATGTTTTTAGTACCTGAAGTAATATCATCATCTTCAGTGTCACTATCATGTGCATTGGTACTGTTTTAAAATTCAAGCACACACTCCTGTACGCTAATATCGGGATTCTTGGTATGTAAATAATCATCAATTTCGGCATACAATCTTCAGCACTGATGTTCATGTCCTCGCAGATATCTTTGGCATTTCACTCACCAAATCTAGCTATAAGAAAACATTTATTGATAGTTTCAGCGCTTACAGTTTTCCAAGCAGTAATGGTCCATACTTACAATGATCCATAGACGATAAAAGTCTCTTAATTAAAAGTTTTCTGTAGTTGGTTTTAAAATTATTTATAATCCCTTCATCAAGTGGTTGACAATCAAAGGTAGTGTTTGGGAGCAAAAATACTAGTTTAACATTTTGTAACTCAAGTTTTGAGTGTGACGTGGCGTTGTCTAAAAATAAAAGAACTTTTCTATTCCGCTGTTGCATTTTCTATCAAATTTGGTTAACCAAATTGTCATAATTTCCTTCGTCATCCACGCTTTTTTATTAGAATATCACATGAAACTTTTTAACGTTTGCTCCTCTAAAGCATTGTGGATTCTTTCTTTTCCCAATTACTGAAGGTCTTTCCTTTTTTCCAACTATATTCACACACAAAAGAATAGTTAATCTTTCCTTAGCAGCTTTGCCGCCCGAACATTTTTCACCTTTTAATGCAAAGGTTTTGTTTGTCAAAGCAGGGAAAATGGTCCAGTTTCATCTGCATTAAAAATGCCTTTCGGTGAGTATTCCTTTGTGATAGTTATCAACTGTTTCTTCCAGACAGATATTTCATCCACATTTACTGCGGCGGCTTCACTACAATTGTTCGATATGTTGTGTCGCCGAGAAAACTTGTCAAACAACCCACTTGAAGCTTCGAATTCATAATTTAGCTCTTGTTCATCTTCGAAAACTTTTTCTCTCATTATTTTACCGCACAATGGAATACTCTTAGCGCCCACTCTGCAAAACCGATCATTCATTATTTGGTCCAGTGCAGCTCCTTCTGTTTTCACAAATTTCTACTTTTGCTGAAGCAAACCGTCTATTAATATCAACTTTATTTTTCAAAATATCGCCCACTTGACTCTTACCGATACAGAATCTTTCCGCAAGCAGTCTCACACTAGTTTATTCTTCTTTGCACAATGAATAATATCAACTTTTTGTTCTAAACTGAGAAATTTTCTCTTTTTCGTAACCATATTACTTGTACGAACACTAAAACACTAGATATCTAACTTGTTAGAGCATTAAATATCAACTGAATGCTATAAAAGCTATAGCCGTTTTATATAAGACTATCATTAGAGTAGTACTTATTACCTGTCTTAATTATACGTTATTCATATCCATTGTTAAGAGTATTACAGCAGTCATAATTATTATACATTTATATGTATGTAATTTAATAATAAACCGAAAGACTATCATTACAGCACTTATTATATTAAAATATGTAATTATGTTTAGAAATTATAGGAATTGCAATAAATTTATTATGTGCCTGTCTTAATCCCTCTATAGGCAATCATTACAGCACTTATTACATGTATGTGTTAAAATATTTAAGTTTAAAATTATAGGAATTGCAATAAATTTATTATCTGGCTTAATCCCTCTATAGGCAATAAAATTAATCTTATTCCAAAATATGAATTTTAAGGAGTACTAATGTCCATTTTAAACAAATAAATTTTCATTTAAATTTTCTGTAGTGGATGTATATTACTGTCCATGTCCATTGTTAAGAATGTCCTTTGGTGAGAAATATTGTTGTATAGCAAACAGTATACTGACAGTCGGTGCATCAGAAATTGTGTATTGATTAAAAATGTCCATTGTCGGGAGATGTCCGTTAAAGGAGAATATAATATATATATATATATATATATATATATATATATATATATATATATATATATGATTATATTATTCATTTAAGAAGAAATAATTTATTTAAATTCATTAATCATAAAGAAACATAAGTTTATTTATTCAAAAATAAATAATATATTCATAAACATAAACAAAAATTATCAATTATAAAAAAAATAAAACATTTAAATAAAAGAGTTATTTAGACAAAGTCAGTATAAATTTACTTTATTAATTTTTATTGTAGGTAAACAAATTATTTTATCTCTAAAGCGTTTCATGCTTAATTTATTTTAGTTATTCATGTTTTTAATTATTTAGTTCATAATTTTTTTTTCATATTTTATTTCAAGTAACCAAAGTTTTTTTATAATTAATCATACACATACATATTTAGCTTTACACATATGTATGTCGTGAAGAAACATTTATTTGTCGTTTCATTCAAATGTTATCTTGAAATAAATTTCTCTATTGCGGTCACTAATTGAAAGTAAAAAGATAATAGGAATAACAAAATAAAAAGATACCATTCTAAATACATTATGGAAAATATGTGAGTAATATATTTTTAATAAAAACAAATAGAGAAATAATTTTATTAAAGTAGCTATAACGCATATATCACAAAAAACGGCAGAAAAAAATGAAAATGCATAGAATATTTATTATCAGCATTGTGGTTATACGAATATAAAGACTATCTTATCGAAGCGGTACACAGTTTATCAATTTTTTAAGAACAAGGAAGACCACAATTCAGAGACCTTTAAAATATTATTTAACCATATTTCCGCAATATTTTTATCTTAGCTACCATGATAAGAAGAGAATATAAAATTTATGATTTATGAAGCAATTATCTACATCTTTTAAAACAAAAGTTATTTTACGTACGTATAATTTTATTGCCTAAAAAGTTGATTGTAAATTATAATATAATATTATATATATTATAGTATGTATAATTAATAGAAGATTTTTTTATACATTAGATAAATATTAAGACCTTATTTAACAAATATAATCTATAAAAACAACAGATGTATAAATAAGAATACCTTAAAATTATTCAAAATTAATTTGTCGGAAATTAGGAGTTTCTGTTCCATATCTTCAGGTGGATCCGGTGTCTGTTCTTGATATGTCCCCTCAAAATAAAGTTTAAAGAGACTAAGAGATCTAGCTGATCATGCAATAGATCCACCTCTATGGATCCATTTATTGCCGTACATTTCGATTAGTAAATCTCTTTTCAATAAATGATTATGGACAGAAGCATCATTGATTTGGAACGACATATATTTTGTGGCCAATGATGGCACATCTACTAATAAACCTTCTGGCACATTAGACAAAAGGTGCCTATATCTCTTGTCATTTAAACTTTCATCTTAGAATAGAAAATATTGACTATCTACAATACTGATAATAATACCTTCCCAGACAGTAAATGTACCATATGATTATCACTTTCAGCATGGCGAAGATTATGTTGTGGATCAGTAGATAGCGTTCTTAACTATGAACTTAAAAGGGCATTAAAAATGTTTGGTATCTAATCCAAACAGCAGTTAGAGGAAATTATAATTGAAGAATAGAAGCAAATCCCACCACAAATAACAGAACATTTACTTTTCGGGATGCATCGGCAGCTACAAGCAACTATATGTTACTACGAGGATAGCTGACAAGTAGTGAGAATGACACATAGGTGGCGCTCTAATTGGTAAAACAAATGCACTGCAATTTAGGTTGCCTATTGATATGTTTACGTTCCGATATTTAGATAAATCGGTTGATTAGTTTATTTTTGACAGCTGATTGAAAAAGAAGCAACACGTCGTTTTGTTAAAATGGAAAAAGCAGAGTATCGTGCGGAGATTAAATACTACGTAATTAAGGGTACGAATGCTACCGAAATAAAAGATGAGTTACGGGAAACATTAAGTGAATCTGTTCCATCATCCGCCACAATAAGTAGATGGGTAAATGAATTTAAACGTGGTAGAACAAGCTGTGTTGATGAAGCGCGCTCTAGAACACCCAAAATAGTGATTTCTAAGGAAATGATTATAAAAATCCATAATATTATTACGCGTGAGAGAGATAGCAGACATGGTAAACATTTCAACAGAACCCGTACACCACATTTTAACGAAAGAATTGAGCCTTTCCAAGCTTTCGACAAGATGGGTGCCGCAATTGCTTACGACTGATAAAAAGTTCACTCGTTTGCGCATTTCCAATGAGTGTTTGGACCACTATAAGTGGAATCCGGTTGATTTTTGTAGGCGATTTGTTGCTTGCGATGAAACTTGGATACACTACAGTACACCCGAAACTAAACAACAGTCGAAACAATGGTTAGAACGTGGTTCTGCACCTCCAAAGAAAGCGAAAGCCACTTTATCGGCAAACAAAGCGATGGCATCAATTTTCTCGGATTCAAAGTGCATTTTGCTCATTGGTTACCTTCAGAAAGGTGCCACAATAAACGGACAATATTATGCAGAACTTCTACAAAAATTAAATGTTGAGGTTCGTACTAAACGGCCAGGAATGGCAAAGGAAAAGATTCTGTTCCGCCAAGACAACGCTCCCTCGCATACCAGCATAGTTGCGATGTCCAAAATCCACGAGTTGCATTTCCAATTAGTACCACATGCGCTCTATTCAATCTAGCCCCTTCCGACTTCCACCTTTTTCCAAATTTGAAAACGGCACTAGTGGAAAGAAATTTTCGTCTAACGACGAGCTTATCATCTTCGTAAATGAGTATTTTAAGGGCCTTCCGGAATCGCATTTTAGAGATGGCATAAGGGCATTGAAGCACCGTTGGTATAAATGTATTACGCTTTTAGGAGAATATATTGAAAAATAAAAATTATTTTGTATTTTAAAAATTCGTTTTTCTTTTCCACTCTCAGTACTTGTCAAACTACCCTCGTATATATTTTGTTTTATGTTTTAAAATAAATTCCAAATAAGATTAATAGGATAAGAATTTGATAATATATTTAAATATTGTCAAAGATGACATTCGCTTAATTTTACAGACTTATGCAACTACATACATATATTAAAAATTGTTTTATCTTCGATTTACTTGTTCAACAATTTAACAGAAATCGTCAATTTTTGTAACTGTAACATAACTTAAATCCCTGCTCATATTTCGAGATATTTTTATTATACCTCTATTCTTCTAGATGTTATTTTCTTTTTTATAAAGTTATATGCGTCATTTACTTTTCTATTCCTCTTTTCCACTTTGCAACACATACATATACATACATATGTTGATCGCATATAGATATGAAAATTGAGTTCTCCATAATTTTTAATTCATTAAAAGTTATAAATTATACTTTAGACACCTTTATATATAAACAAGTAGACTTTCGTACTTCCATTAGCAATGTTGAGAGCACCATTGCATCCCAGCCAAAACAAGTTTAAATATTTTTTAGAGAACCGAAGAATATTTCTAATATACCAAGTACCGCATTTCTGGATAAAAATCTTACACAACACCAAATGTTGCTATGCAGAGTTTGGTGAATTCGCTATTGTGTTCACCGCCTCTGATAAAAATATCGTACGACCCAATAATTGCGACTAGTTTTGCCCGGTTTTGACTAATGACCCAAACTTATATGGTCCCTTCATAGTTCTTAAAAATATATTGTTGTGGACTTAGAGTGTTAGGTGGATGATCGCCGTGTGTATACTAAACAAGAGATGTATGTAAAATAACTTATCTTGTTTCGACTTAAAGGACAGATAAAACATTAAAATTATTTTTTTTTCATTATAAATTTTGTAATTTAAAACTTTTAATCTTGTGTATAGTTACAGGTATAGAATCGTGAGTTATTAGATTAAGTTGATGATCGACATAAGGTAATAAACAAATACGTGTACATTGAGTTATTTGAGTTTCTCTATTCATTACTAATCCAACCGTTTTGATTTAAGTTTTCTGTAAATTAAGGTTTTCGAAGTTAAGTCTAAATGGTTTTAAGGGGTTATTAGTCAATATTTGCCAATCATGGTTATCACCTGGCTAAGAAGGCCCGTGGACTTTAAAATCAAATCATTTTAGTCGCAAAACAATGCTTTGTGTTTGGTGGGACCAATGTAGCGTGGTATATTAGGAACTATTGAAATCTGATAAAACACTTAATACTGATCATTACCGACAACAAATTATCAATTTGAACCATATATTAATAGAAAAACGTCCAGACTGAGCCCTAAAACACGGTAAATTGATTTTTCAGCACTATAACGCGCCCTCATATACAACAAATCTGGTCAAGAAAGCGTTGAAAGCACTTTAATGGAACATTATATCGTCCTCTACTCTTCAGACCTTGCCCCGTCCGACTAACCTTTTCGCATCAATAGGACACGCGCTTGCAAAGCAGCACTTTGCCAATTTCGAAAAAGTTAGAAAATGCCTCGATGAATGGTTTTGCTCAAAAGACAAACAGTTTTTTTGAGATGGCATCCATAAATTGCGCGAAAGATGGGCAAGATATGTAGAATGAAATGACCAATACTTTGAATAAATAATTTTTTTAATTTTCTTGAAAATTATGTAGTTTTTTTACGGAAAAACCGGTAATGACTTTCCGGTATATCTGGTAATATAACTCTATCCAATATTACTTGTTAGTAAACCATTAAACATTTCTTAGATTATTCATAAATTTTATTTATGTATGACATATACTTAGTCTTAGTTGATGTAATAAAACAGCTTGTAAAAATAATTTTTTGCTTTACTTATCCAACTATTGTGTTGACTGGATGCATACACATTATTTTTATTTTAGATGTATTTTTCTTTGTATATCTACACATTACCATATCGTAGTTTTCCTCTTTTCTTTATCATTAGTCTACTATTAATTATATGTAATATTACCCTGTAAATAATTGTTGTATGACTACTAAATTCTTATTATTATTACTATATTATAAAATATTCTGATTTTACATAAAAATGACTCCTAACTCCATTCCTTCATTCTCATTTCCGAAAAACCTCGAGCAAATATTTTTACATCTGCTAACATTTACATATAATCTATTATGTAATCTCTGTACTTGACTTGTCTAGTGACTATAAATTAAAAAATATTATGTTTTCGCTAATTTCTTATTTATTGATACTAAACTACCTTCCAAATAATCTGTAAAAATTTTGTGGCATTTCGTAACTGAAAATCAAAATATCATGTATTTAGCCGACATAAATACCTTCGCTGAAAATTTTTAAAAAAATAACAAAAATAATTGAAATTATTTATAGAGGTAATTCTTTATCATAAATTCTTGGTGGCATCGGCAAATCAGAGAAAATGGAGAGGTTGTGGATAATAAAAAAATTGAACTAAATTCAAAGTTTATTATATACCAATCAACGGATGATCAAAAATTAGACCGTATTGATTATTGTAAAGACATCAGTAGGCAAGCTTGAAAGGACAAAGTGATCAAAAACCGAATCTTTTTGTTGCCATATTTTGCATCAATTAAAAATACCATTGCATCAATATTATAAATAAGTAATTCGATGCAATCCTTGAACTGTCTAATTATTATATTTGTTTATTACATTTACTGAAAAAATACATTTATCAAATAAATAAAAGATTCCTAATTATTTTCGATATTTCGATTTTAGGCATTTCTGGTTGTTTTTGATAGTGGGTATATTTGACAAAACGACGACTTATGTAAGAAATAGATAGTATTTTAGAAGTTTTCCTTTTATATAATGAAAAGCTATCAATATCTTACTCAAAGAAATGTATAATTTAACAATAAAGACGCATATCGAAGAATTTTTATTTTTATTTTCATTTTATAGAAGACTTGCATTTTATCGCAACATACTTGCAATTTACAAAGTTTCATAACATTGCAATAAATCATTATTTGCTAATTACTTATAGTCACATTTTCATTACTACTTACTTAACTTTTTATTTGGTAAGAACTAAATGTTTTTATGAATAGTTTTACATAAAGGGGAGAGATAATGCATGAAGATTTACTTATGTTTTATCGTAATATTCAATGTGCAAGCGATGATTGCGAAAAAACGGACATCGCATGCTTGTATTCTGCTGATTCTCTCACATGTCCAACTGGCTAAAAATTCAACCACTCAACAATATTTTTACACGTACTTTTGATAATAAATAAAAATATGAAAATTCCATACATAGTAGTTTCTCCAAAATCTGATCTTCCATTTATATTATTAGAACTGTGTTGAATTGTCTATCCTTTCGTGCAGTCACATGAAGTTGTCTCGAATGAATACAATTACTTTCTCATATTAACTGTAGTTCTGTCGATAAATGTTACGTTCATAGACTGTACTTTCTCCATGATTTGATACCAGTTTGTTCACTGGCCGAGGCCAGTTAGATTGCATTTAATTGTTTGTTTATGCTGATGTTCTTACAAAACTTACTTCGGTTTTCAACCTTCATGGTTGCGATCTTGTGACTATATAAAGAATACGGTAGATTTAAAAATAATTACTTCAGAAAATACTTACCAATTTTACATAGCTCTTATATTGTATTTCGCATTATATACTATTTGAAAATAGTTTTAATATCGTAATGGAATATTTTTGCAAACTAAAATTATTATTATTTATTAGCTTTATAATACTCTTTCGTCCTTTATTTTTGGTGTGATTTAATATATTTTCTATATCGTTCTAATATTTTATCGCGGAATAAAACTCAGATTTTAATATCTAAAAATATTTATTCACATTCTTCATACATAATTATAATTCAACTTAATAATTATATACTATAATCTCAAAAATATTCTACTTTTTCACACTGACCATTAATAAAAGCATATCCCTTTAAACATTTAGGTCGTGATATATAAGTTCCTTCAACAATTCTTGATTTAGAAGTACGAAGAATACATTTTCCTCTCATAAAGTATCTATCTGGAAGACAACGTTTTGCTTGTGAAATTTCTTGTATTATTAATAAATAAAATAGAAAAATACACATAAATTTCCTCATTCTCTTCACCACTGACGTTTATATATCGCAGAAATGTTATTTTTAAAAGCTGTAATCAATTACAAACGTAATGTTAATTAAAGTAATATTAATATTATCATACCTGATCTTAACAAATTTGTGGAAATAAAAATTAAGAGTCTCTTATCACAAACGCGGACAAACGAAGACTAAAATTGTATCAAGCACTGAAGGAAAATTTTACAAGTGGAGAGAAGTATACACACTCACCTAAGTATATCGTTTGTACATGGAATAAACAGAGGAAAGGACTCTGACGTACAGCGCAATACATTAGACTGTACTTAATAATATATTTCAATTAAATGCGCTTGTATCACGCATATTATTATATATTGTAATTATTAATAAAAATTAATTAGTTTATCTAATGTAAAAATTATAATATTGCTTATACTCACTAATTGAAATTGTAACCAAACAATATAAAAATTTAAACTTAGGATTAGGTAAACCTATACTATACTAAGAAAAGCACATATTGATAACAATAAAGATTACATATATTTTTTCACAATGTCTTGCCGAATATAACTTATAGAAAATGTTTCTGCTTAAACGTTATAAAAAATTACTAGCTTCAATAAAAAATAAAATTTATAACTTTTCAAAAAATTTTTTAATATATATACATACGAGGGTGGATACCTTTGCTCCGCCCCTGGTCCACTCTCAATAAAAAATTTGTAAATATTTGACTTTTATTTTTCTACTTAGTCTCCATTAAGGTTAACACATTTTTCTGATCAACGTTCTAGCATTTTTAATGCTTCCCGAAAAAAAAAATTGTTCAACCTCTGCAAACCACTGATTTACCGCACATATCACATCATTATTTGATGGAAATCTACCACGCAAATGTTCTTTAAGTTTTGAAAACGGTTTGTAATTGCTGGGAGCCAAATCTGGCGAATATGGTGGATGTTCAACTAACTCGAAACCTGTCCGAGCTGACAGCTGTTGCAATTGCGGATCTGTGACGGGGTGCGTTATCCTAATGCAAGAGAACACCTTTCCACAACTTCACCTGAAGCTTTTATTTTATCGCGTCAGGTAATTTAGGAATTAAGTTGGCATAATAAGTACATGTAATCATGGCCCCCTTCTGTAGGAAATTTACTAAAATTACGCCTTTAGGATCCCAATATACGAATAGCATAATCCTCCCTGCTGAAGGTTACATCTTGAATTTTATCGGCGGTGGTGTATCTTGATATGTCCACATTTTACTCTATATTTTGGTGTCTACATCATAATGATGAATCCAGGACTCATCTACTATCACAAATTTTCTTTATCGTGTCTATACGACGTTAAAAGGCAACTGCAAATGTCTTTTCAAGTTTCCTTGTGTGCATCTGTTAACATTCGTAGTACCCATCTTTCAGACAATTTCTTCAATTTAATTCGTAATTTACATGCATCATCTTGTAAAGTCTAAGTAGATTCCCTGCATCATTTCATCGAACTAACTGTACTTTCGTAAATCTTAATTGTTTTTTCTAATACTTAATTTTATATTGTTAGTTTAAATAGAAATGTAAGTATTCATTTAACGTTAAAATTTTAATTAATTCTTGCGTTTCTTTATGTTTCTACTGGATCTTACTGCTGTCTTACTTGTAATCGTGACATTATATCAAATGCAAAAACTTTCCTCACTATTTGCTTACATAAATAAATGGTTTATTTTGGTTAATATTTTTAAAAATATTATTTTATAATGGTTTTCACAATGATAACATGAACTATTTCTCCACATTTCGTTATACCATTGTATTATATCCTTTATATAACTCGTGTCATTTTGCCTTTTACTAAGTGGCTAAGACGGAACATCTTGAAATTGATGAATCCATTGATATTTCTGCACTAACAAATTCCATTGTCCTGACTTTTATATTTCAATTTTACCTGCTATTTACAACATATGAAAAGAATATTATATATATATATATATATATATATATATATATATATATATATATATATATATATATATATATTAATAGACAATATTGTGTATATATACTAAAAACAAGTCTTAGTATATAATTGTGGAACTAAAACTTACCCTCATACAATGGCAACCTATCAACCAAGCATCACATATATGTAAAGAGTGTTTCAAATTGTGCGGTTTTTTTTAAGAATAAATAAAATATAGATGGCGCACTGAATTTGTCTGGGTATATGGGCATTTAAAAAGTGTGATATATCACACTTTAAAAAATGGCTTTGTACACGTTACAACAACGCGGTCAAATTGTTGAATTATTTTATGAAAATCAGCGTTCTGTGAAAAGTTTTTAGAAAATTACGTGAATTTCATGGTTTACATAATCGTCCATCTAAAAGCACTATTGGTCGAATTATTAAAAAATTTCCAGAGACCGGTTCCGTGGAAGTCGTAGTGGTCGTTCACAAGAAAATATGGTTTGGTTCGTGAAAGTGTTGCCGAAGATGCTGAAATATCCATTACACGACATTCACAACAACTTGGACTTAGTGAATCAACAACATGGCGTATTTTACACAAGGATTTAGCTCTGAAGGCATATAAGGTTCAAATAACACAGGAACTGAAGCCGTCAGATGATAATCGAATTTTTGTGGCCTGAATTAATGAATATTGATCTAAAGCATATGTGGTTTCAGCAGGATGGCGTTACACCTCACTTGGCACACGAATCAATTGATTTATTGGGAGAAAAATTTCCTGGATGTATAATCTGAAGGAACGGTGATGTTAATTGGCCACCAAGATCATGTGATTTGACACCGTTAGACTATTTTCGTTGAGGTTATGTGAAAAGTCAGGTTTATAAAAACAATCCACAATCAATTCCTGCTTTAAAAGATGAAATTATTCGTGTCATTGGTGAGATAGAGCCTCAATTATGTCAAAATGTCATTGAAAATTTTAACAAACGAGAGGACGTCTGTGGAGCTACGACAGGAGGCTATTTGGCAAATATTATTTTTCGCATATAAATGTCACAACTGATACTTCAATTACCAATAAAAAGTTTTTGAAAGTGAATGCAAATTATTTGTTTTATTTATTCTTTAAAAAAGACGCGAAATTAGAAACACCTTTTTTATATGTAACACCATTATAATTTGTTTATTCCTATAATGTTTTTTAATACTGATTAAGGAACCTCCAACTTAATAGTTAAGTATTCAGGTATCAAGGTATTTTAATTTGACTAAATATCTTTATGGCATCAACGTGTGTAAAAGTGCTATAAGCTAACGATAATGTAAATGAGATTCAGGCGCCCTGAGCCGTAGATGCGCAGGGATGTATTTTGTAGTATTTGTACAATAATATATATAATTCAACACAAATTTATATGAATATTTAAATGTTAAAATACATAAACGCAGAAATATAAGGTGAATCCATTATAAATGTACTTACACATATAAGAAGCTAACAAAACCAAGTACCTTACGAAACCAAATACCTTTTATTTTTAATCCTATTGCATATACTATTCGACCATTATTGCACATAATCGTCGAATCCATATCGATGATACAATTTCGATTAGAGTTTACTCTCTCATAATCTACTTGAAATGATATATAAGAAAAATATCACACTTAGAAAAACACTTTTTCACATACTTTGGACACTCTCAAGGTCAGTTCTGTCTCGATCACTTTCATTTAAATTCATTATAAATTCTTGATGAGCATTGATATTTTCTAAATATACATTTTCTATTTTAATTGAATGTCTAATGCAATTTTTCCATTTTTTTGGCATTACATTGACAATCGCTTCTCGAATACGATTTAAAGCTACGTCGCTAAAATTGGGACGATCGTTAGTGCGCCGATCATATTCTTTAAATTGACTCTTAATTAACTCTATCGAATTAAATATATATTTCAAAAGTCTTTGTTTTAAAGACTTCTACAATAAATACAATTTTTTTGCAAAAATATTGTATATTTCGGCCACCGTACTGTTCGAGTAGCTTCTTCACCTGTCATGAGTGGTGTGAAGCATCATACATAACAATGATACTTCTTTCTGGTAATACTGGTAAGATATTTGTCCTCAACCACTTTTCAAAGAATGGTGCTATCATATCCTCGAGATAGTCAAGACTACAATTTTTTATATCTTTTGCCGAAAGTAACACTTCGCCGACCCAACCGCTTTCAGAATCAGTGTGTAAAATAATGATTCTTCTTCCTTTGGGAGTGGGTAGTTTCTGTAACTTCTGAAACAGCTCACATATGTACTTACGTGGCTACTTTAAGTACTTAAATGTACAGTTAAATACTTATAATAATTGTCTTAATTCAAAGAGTTATCATTACTTGAATCATGCCTGTGAATTATTAATCCAACCTTTTTTATGGTCAACGTCCCAACTTAGCGTTTTCTTTAAAGATCCTTTATCACTTCTAACTCTTCTTTCCGCAATATCATACTTCACTATATTATAAACTGTGCTGTAGCAAATCCCATTTATTTGAATTAATTTAATTGAATTAAAAGAATGATTACAAGTATTTAAATATACAGTTAAATACTTGATACTTGTAATCATTGTCTTAGTTCAGAGAGTTATCACTACTTGAAACTATTGAAATAAATAGACATAAAAGTGTAATAATTTATTAAATGACCAAGTAGATATGAACAATTCTCTCATGAAACTATTCCGTTGTAATTATATGTCACCCCCACCTTGGAAATAGTTTAGTTGACTAGAATATATTCAGTTTGGGTTAGATTTACATTTGAGTCTGAAGAAGTCACAGTGCTGACGAAACAATTGTTACACTTTTTCAATAAAGATATTTTGGGAAAATAACGCAACTTATTTTTTTGTGTTTAATATCAAAATTTTCTTCTCCTTCTCCATTTTCAGTTTCAACCCCTAGATTAAATTTTTCTTATGAAACATGAAGTAGGTTTTGAAATTTTTAGGCGTGTTTTTTCTTCTCTTTGCGATGACATAGCATGTACTATTTAATTTAAAACAATTTAAAAGTATTGTATTTTATAAACTACTCTCACAATAAGTACACTGAGGACTATGAAAAAAAAATTATGGAAAATATTCATACAAATGACCACTTCGTTATAAACACAATTGTGCCCTGAGTAATATCGATCTAATCGCACTGCATAATTGATGACATAAAATACCACCAAATGCTGTTTTCTATTTAATGTGAAGTACAATCGATACAATTAAGTTCTAAATAAAACGTCATTCAAATGGCCTCCACGACTTCTTCTGCAAGAACGAATTCGATGAACCCAATTTTCGAGCACTTTTTCCACTAAACCTAGTCGTATGTCATGAATGGCGCACGTTCAATATTGACTTATAAAGCTTGAAGAGAGTCTGGTTTATTTCGATAGACCAATGACTTCAAATAACCCCACAAGAAATAGTTTAATGGTGTTAAATCACAACTTCTTGGAGACCATTCAATGTCTGCAAACTTTTCTCGCAATAATTCTATTGTTGCATTTGCTGTGTGGCACGTAGCCCCGTCTTGTTGGAACCAAACGTTGTTAAGATCAACTTCTTCCAATGTCGGCCATAAAAAGTTGGTTATCATCAATCTATACCGCTCTCCATTGACAGTAACGGTGTTACCAGCTTCATTTTGAAAGAAGTACGGACCGATGATTCCACCATACCAAAAACCACACCAAACTGTCAATTTAGGTGAATGTAATGGTTTTTTATAAATAATTTGTGGATTTTCTTCGCACCAGTATCGACAGTTTTGTTTATTTACCACACCATCCAGATGAAAGTGAGCCCCATCAGAGAAGATGATTTTCTTAAAAAAATCGTTATCGTTTTCAAGTTGTTCCAAGGCAAAATACGCAAATTCACGACGTTTACGGTGGTTTACTGGCTTCAGTCCATGAGTGAGAACAATTTTATAGGGATGCAAACCCAAATCCTTTCTCAAAATCCGTCAGGTTGTGGTTTGAGACAGTCGCAATTGTTGAGAATATCTTGGAATCGACAAATTACGGTCTTCAGTAACACTTGCCTGAACGGCAGCAATATTTGCATTACTTCGAGCGGTTGTTTGTCTTATTGGCACTTGGACGATTATTACGACCATAAAATGGCAAAAGCGCACGAAAAGTTGCAATTGGAAAACGATTATTTTGATAATAAAACTAAATAATTTGTAAACGTTGTTCTTGCGTATATCTCTCCATGATTAAATTGTAAACACTACTGAATACAATGAAAAACAGATGACAGATCATGACATATTACAAATGGCCGAAATGTCACTTCAAAATCATATCATCCCCATTGGAAAACCTTATATTTGCACGTATATACATCTGGTCTTTTCGGTAACTACAAATAAAAAAATCTGGAGGTGTTAAATCAATAAATCCAGGTGATTATAAAATGTGTCCTCGATCACCAGTCCGCAAATTTGCAAAATTAATTCTATCTGCTTCTGGGCTTCCGGGATGGAACCGCGTCACTTGTATATCTGCTAAACTGAGATTCAGTGCAGTAGTTGAGCCTTGAAGATGTCCCATACAAATGGGTACGAAACGTCGGCAGATATACAAGTGACGCGGTTCCAACCCGAAAGCCCAGAAACAGGTAGCATGGACCACGACCGCGGAAGTCTACGTACCAGATTGCAAACTAATTATTCAGATATCCGCTAATTAAGGTTGAATTGTGGGGTTTAGCGCCGTCTCGTTTGAATCAAATATTAATATTCTGAATCAACGATAAATCATCAAGTCTATTTTCTAAATTAGTTTGTATATCAATATTCATATACCTTTCCCTATTTAATATTTAATTAACAAATATGGGCCCAATAAATTTAGCGTCTAAAACTCGCAGCAGATATTAAAACCAAGTCTAACTTGATACTGACTTTATAAACGTAAACATTGTATCTATTGAAGAAGCCATTATTTGTAAACATGCTTGAAATTCCAGAAGATATTATTTTTGTGTTCTTTTATTTTCAATTACTTATTTATTTTAATAAAGACTATAATAATATATTTATATTTATATTACTTTATAAAACAATCGAATTTACGTTCTTGTAGTACAAAATGCGAATTAATTCTGAAGAAAAATATGGCCTACAATTTATACTTTAGAAATTAACACATATTTAAATTGTATTGTAAATAAGAAATGTTGTAAATATGTATTTTCGTGGTTATTTTTTAAACTACGATTGCAACTCATAACATATAGATCAATATCTTAATGTATTTAATACAGAAGTTCTTAGTTATTTACATTTATTCTTTATTTCATTCATGTATCAAACAATCAAATATTTGCCGTTGTAGTAATATTAACATTATCATGATGTATGTATATATATATATATATATATATATATATATATATATATATATGATAATTAAATATTTTTATAAATACTGCAATATTATCTAATTAATTTCATCTTAGTTATTATAGAAATTAAGCGCAATATGTCATACATATCCTTTTAATAAAACAATTGGCAAAATTCATACAAACTTTGTTTTCGAAAATATTTTAGAAGAACTTTATTTTTACACATTTTCCATCGACACGAACGAAACCTTTTATACAACGTAGATGAACCTTAGAATAATGTCTATCTGGAGCTACTGCAACATTCATTGGTCTGCATCTTCCTCTTATAGAAATATAATTTTGTGGACACAAAACTCCATGAGTAACTTGTACTATTACAAATATAACTAGAAAAACCATCAAAATTTTTTGCCCCATGTCTTCTGTTTCTCATAAACTAGCTAAATTTAAATAGTAAATAATTTTTACCTAAAACCAAAATTAAATTAGTGCAAAAAGATGATAAAGTCAATCGTATCTCACCACTCCACTACAAAATAATCAATATATCTGAGAGGACAACTTATTAATAGTACTCGCTAAACAGAAAGCATGTGCAAATATTACCACAGGCAGAATTGCGGTTACTTTAACTGATATAAAGAATACTTGATTATATTATTTAATATATTAATTTTAAATCATACTTTTATGTTGTTAAATATGTATATGTATATATATATATATTAAAAATTATATATATATATATATATATATTAAAAATTACTATTTCTAAAACTATTTGAATACTTTAATAGTTTTGGTAAACTAATCATTTATTTTGTATTTATAACATTTGTAATTTATGTACTGTATATTGCTTTTCCGGAATAATTTTAGGATATGTTGAAAAACTTTAATTTGAAATAAGCGGATTTAAGTTTATATACACACATAAGTGTATATATGTATATATATATATATATATATATATATATATATATATATATATAAATGTTACGAAGCTTATTCTTCATTTAAATTTCTTACAATATAAATTAATATTATAATTTAATAAGAGCACCCTCTATGTAAAGGCGAATCACGCATATTTGTCCTTGAGAGAAGCCAATGAAACAAATCATTCAATCTAGCTTTCAGTGTTGGAATGAGGAAGTTAAGTTCTTCTAATAACCTTAGGCCATCAATACCATTATTAAGCAGATTAAATAGAAACCTCATAGGAACATGATACCAACGTAGTGTCAACCAATCCATGTCGAACATATCAAAAAGTTCCTGATCATCAAAGCCCCGAGCAGAATACAAGTCAATATATCTGAAGTAAAAATATTTTAGGAACCTTCTCTGTACTAACTCGAAAGAACGTACTTGACTAAATCAGGGAAGCATACTCAAGATTAGAGGACACAAAATAAATATATACGGATAATATTGCATCTAGTGAAACAAAGTTCCGCGTACTTCTAATTATAAAACCCAAGGTTTTTAAACTGGATCTGGTAATATTTCTATTATGAAAAGAAACGGACAATTCGGAATTGAACGCTACCTTTCAAGGGAACGCAAGATTCCATACATCCGTGGATTGTTTGGTAGCAAGCATGACGAGCTTCATTAATCCAATCCCGAAATCGCTCAAGCCCAGTCAAAGTTAGAGAGAGCGTTATGGGAATCTAAAAACTAGTTTTTCTAAAATTATATATTTTAAAATTAGCGTTTCCAATCAAATAGTGTGAAGTACCGGAAGTGAAATGTAAAGAAATTTTCAATGTTGGATGATGCACGTCTTCGTGTATAAGAGGTATTGGTTCTCTTTCAAGTTTTGCATTAAAGTCAATAAATATTAAGTCGAGTAAGCGACCTTGAAAACTGTAAATGTTATTAATTTGAGCAATATCAATATAGTGTAGGAAATCATTTAGAACTTGAAATTTGCTACTGCTTGAATAGCATGATGTGTTCTTCGAAAAGATTAAAGAAAAATCCATAGTCCTGAAGAGAAGTATCCAGCGAAATGTAAATGGCATATATATAAATAATTGGAAAGAATTACACTTTAGCAGGCATCCAACACTATCTATCATATGTGTATCCTATTAAAGCCCCGCCGCCGCGTTTTTTTCCAACATCGATGAAATTTCGATCACATCTTGCGACGCGATATTCGGGAGGGAATAATTCACAGCCATGTATTTATATTTTTAGACAACCAAGTTTCAACAAGGCAAATAACGTCGAAATCACCATCACTAGCATTGCATAGAAGTTCACTAGTTTTTGTACGCAGGTCATGGACGTTTTGGAAATATATTTGTAAATTAGTGCTGAACCGTGTTAGTTTAAAGATTTAATGACCGGAATAACATTGTTATATTTCACCATTGATGCCCTTAGCAATTCTAACATCCATTTCTGCCTTTTTTTCTTGTAATAGTTTATTTGCCATTTAGTACCATCAAACGAAATACTGACGTCACGGCACTCAGTAGAACTTCGCAAACGTCTGGGATGCTTAATGATACTATGGAAATCCCTTCCATTTGGTAATTTGATAGGCAAGGGACGCGGACGCTTCTAACTCGGATTATAATGGCCTATAGCCAGAACCTTCATGCTAGGCACTGGTAAATTGTAATATATTTAAATCATATGCAGGTCTTTCCTCCGACTTATGAGACTCAATTTCAGTTACGTTAAAAAGAACAATGTTCCTCATGCGACTATTTTTCTCATTAAACTTTTGCAACAGTTCCTCGAAAACTGAATCACTGACGCTCTCAGAATTTTTTTCCAAGAAGATGCGTTTTTAAACTTAGAATTCCAGCTTTTAGTTCACTGATATCATTACTCAATATATTACAATTGCAAAAGGACCAATACAAACTCTTTTTTATTTTTATTATTCGAATCTCAGCGCTACTCAAGTCAACACAAAAATGCAGATATGAATGTTTGCAGAAAAGCAGTCAATAAGTTTATACTCCTCTGCAGAAGAGCCGCAGCAGTATACAATTTAAACCATTTCAAATAATTGGCAAATGTAAACAAAAGAGCAACAATTAATAATAATATTAACAGAAAGCACGTGGTTACACGTGGCACACCCAGGGGTCCGTGGATTTGATACACAGTACAATGGACCATGGATAGAAAAATAAATTTTATGTAAATGTATAAACATACACATACACACACAATATTAGTAGGTAATTTTTCCAATAGCAAGTCAAAAACTTCAACTAAAAAAAGAAATCACCATGAAAAAGGAAAAAGAAGAAAAGGCAGGAAAAAAAGGAGTACATAGATATTAATACATATAGTAACAAATCAACAGATTATAATTAACTGATTGGTTTATAATAGACAAAATGTACACTAAAAAATAGTACAATTTTCTAGCTATTCACTGATATAAATTAAACCAATTATTTATAACAAAACACCGTAAATATATAAGAAAGGGCAGAACAAATCAACATGCGATCTTCGCTTGCACAAAAATAACAAATAAATTCTTTATTAAATTTATTGCAAATGGTAATATAATTATTACCTAATAATTAAAGAAGAGTTATTTAAAGCTTGATATCGAAGTATCAAAAAGTTGCAATACATTGTTTGACAGTTGTTTTTGACATTGTTTAACGAATAAATAATAGATTTAATAATATATGAGGGTAGTTTGACAAGTAGTGAGAATGGAAAAGAAAACGAATTTTTTAAATACAAAATAATTTTTATTTTTCAATATATTCTCCTAAAAGAGCAATACATTTATTCCAACGGTGCTCCAATGCCCTTATGCCAACTCTAAAATGCGATTCCGGAAGGCTTGCGAAATACCCATTTACGAAGATGATAAGCTCGTCGTTAGACGAAAATTTCTTTCCACCTAGTGCCGTTTTCAATTTTGGAAAAAGGTGGAACTCGGAAAGGGCTATATCCGGCGAATAAGGCGCATGCGGTACTAATTGGAAATGCAACAACTGCCGTTTAGCACGAATCTCAACATTTAATTTTTGTAGAAGTTCTGCATAATATTGTCCGTTTATTGTGGCACCTTTCTGAAGGTAATCAATGAGCAAAATGCCCTTTGAATCCCAAAAAATCACCTTGTTTGCCGATAAAGTGGTTTTCGCTTTCTTTGGAGGTGCAGAAGCACGTTCTAACCATTGTTTCGACTGTTGTTTAGTTTCGGGTGTACTGTAGTGTATCCAAGTTTCCTTGCAAATAACAAATCGCCTACAAAAATCAACCGGATTCCGCTTAAAACGGTCCAAACACTCATTGGAAATGCGCAAACGAGTGAACTTTTGATCAGTCGTAAGCAATCGCGGCACCCATCTTGCCGAAAGCTTGGAAAGGCCCAATTCTTTCGTTAAAATTTGGTGTCCGCGTTCTGTTGAAATGTATACTATGTCTGCTATATCTCTCACTTTGAGTCGTCGATTTTGCGTAATAATATTATGGATATTTGTAATCATTTCCTTAGAAGTCACGACTTTGGGTGCTCCAGAGCGCGCTTCATCAACACAGCTTGTTCAACCACGTTTAAATTCATTTACCCATCTACTTATTGTGGCGGATGATGGAGCAGATTCACCTAATGTTTCCCGTAACTCATCTTTTATTTCGGTAGCTTTCATACCCTTAATTACGAAGTATTTAATCACCGCACGATATTCTGCTTTTTCCATTTTAACAAAACGACGTATTGCTTCTTTTTCAATCAGCTGTCAAAAATAAACTAATCAACCGATTTATCTAAATATCGGAATGTAAACATATAAATAGCCAACCTAAATTACAGTGCATTTGTTTTACTAATTAGAGCGCCACCAATGTGTCATTCTCACTATTTGTCAAACTATCTTCGTATTACTATTTAGAAATATATCTAACAAAAGGATTTATAAAAAGTGGAGTTATGGAAAAGAATATCTTTCAAGATAACTGAAAAAGTGAATAAGGTACCAATATTACTTTAAAATTTATTTATGTGAATTATTTATTTATATGTATATAACAGAATAATTGAGTATTAAAAGACTTCTCAAATAACGTAAAGGCCTATAAAAAATTCTCATTATTATAATCATTATTAAAGGAAAAATAATAAATGATTAAATGTAAATTAATAATAAATTTGATATATATATTTGTCACATATGACTTTAATAAATTGCTTCATTTGAATATATATTTTTAAATGAAGAGATAGTTTATTTATTATATATATTGCTTTAAATTTTATTTAAATTTGAGATTTTTTAAAAGAATATAGAAGAGTGAAAAATTTTGATCATTATTGATTATTTTAAACCTGAGTTAACCTGAGATAAATTATTAATTGATATATATATAATTCAGTCTGAAGAAGCCACGGTGTTGGTGAAACATTCTTACCCCTTTTAAAATAAAAATTTTGTCACAGAATTGAGTTTTTATATTTAATTTGTTATGGATTTTCATTAATTAAAGCCACACCAGTTAATTTTTCTAGTTTGTTGTCTTTTCTTTTGTTTTCTTATTCGCTTACTATTTCATAATCTAATTTAACATTTAAGCGGTTATTCTTATTATTTAAGACTTGGGAAGCAATTATTCACTCTTTTCTAGCATTATATTCCACGACACTCAAATATAATCTGAATATTCGATAAACGTATTTTGCTTTTATTCTGTCATTTATAGTATCTTTTGATGCTTCTGATCTTTTTCGACTATCTACACTCCTTTCTTCTCTGACAGGGACGACAAATAAGTCACAATTTTTTTCTTAGAAATCTCTTTGGTAAACATTAAAATTTTTCGTGTCTTTAGTTAATGAAATTATGTGGTTTAAAGCTTATTATGCTTGACTCTTCCTCCTCCAAATTGTTGACAGAATTACTTTCTATTAAACTCAATTTAATTATATTATTTACAATTTTGTTACATTCATACACTCGTCTTAATATTTTGTGAACTTGAGATGATTTATTTTATATTTGCTTTATTTTGTTTTCTAGTATACCACCTTTTTTACTAGTTTTATTTCGTTCCTTATTTCATATAATCATATAATCATCCCTTCCTATATTAAATTGTTGTAAAGGTTAGAGTGTTAATTCTTATTCTTTTATTAATTGTCTGTACTTTCACTTTCTTTCCTTATTTATCTTAATTAATCCATAATTTTTTAACTCCTCAAATCTAGACATACAATTATTTTTCTTTTTGAACACAATTACCTAATTAGAATATTCTGTCGTACTTAGTTCGAAAATTCTGCCCTCGAGTTATTTTTGATCGTTAACAATATTTCTTTCACCAAAAGGAAAATCTTCTAGGCATATGATTTATTGTTTGATCGTCATTCAAACTAATTTTCTGCTTAATATCAGTCACCTTTGTATTTTTGGGATGATATTCTAAGATAATATTTTCAACTCTTTGCTTTTTCGTTGCGTTTACCTCTACATGTAGACCTATGCCTTCATGTAAATCAATTGCGATTACATCAGAACTTAATATTGAGATCATTTTCTGATTGGAGTATTGATTCCCGTAATCAAAACTTCAAGTTGATTCTACGTGATGATTAGTTCGGTCACTGAATTATTAAACGAAAATCTGATAAAAATCATCCATAAAAATAGTGGCGTAAATGTAATCAATAGATCCAACTATTGCTTTACCAAAACCTTACTTAGAACTATCCTTTTCGATACTTTGACACTCAGAAAAACGATATCCGTGAATGGACTATGTCAGCGACGCGAAGATGCCTCGCAAAGGTAGGTTGTTGACTATGACGAGTGAAAATCAGTTTTTCAAAACTATATCTAATTGCATATATTATCTATTTTATATATAACAGCATCTATCCAGCGTTCCCGGAAAACCCGAAGATTTGTTTAACACTACTTATGACTAGAGCTAACACAATTAAAACAAAAGACACTTCGTCCTGACTGTATTTTGTTATCTAAATTTGATCTTTCAAGATTTACTTTTGTGTCTTACTCATATGTTAATTTAATCTATTTACGCCCTCATAAATTAGCAATTTTTGTTTAGGTCATGTAGATTTGTAGCATTGCTCAAATTATTTTTTTCTTCATGTTGTCATTTACATATATCATCAACAATATGAAATCTTCGTTTACATTCACTCTTCTTCAAATTCATTTAGTGAAACTGGTGATAATTGTTTCTGAGTTTTTATACCATTCTCGGCCAGAAAATACAATTCGACTATACCAATCAACAAATTTGTTGCTAAAATAAATTTATATAAATCGTTCCATGCGTCATGGAAATATATTTAAAATGCTAAAGGATGTTTAATACAGTAATTTTTTCACTCACAGAAGTCTTTTTCTTTCTCGTTATATTATCTCTTTTAAACATTTTCTTTTATTATATATGTTCTTATTTGATTCGCCTTTATCGTCATTTATGCTTTTATTAATTTTTATAGTTCTTAAATTCCTTTTTCATCTTCACTTTCATCTTTCGTTTCATGAATACTTCTCTCCAACCCCTATAGATCTACACTATCGCTCATAAGTATTTGGTCACCTTGTTTCATTACAGTTTCTATAGAAAAGTTGTAATTATAAAATTTATTTCTATAGTAAGAAATAGTTTCATAATAAACATTAAAATTGATAAAAACTTATTCGAAAATAATTATGCGATTACGCTATTATTCACAATGAATAATAATACGCTCCAGGTAGAATAATTGCACTTAAGGGATTAGATCTCTCAATTCTTGGAAATTTTCAATTGTTATGAATTTATTTTAAGGTAGGGTGTTATTGTAAACTATTAAGTATTTATATTTGGGTATTTTGGCAAAATTGCAGTTAGTTTTTGTGAGGTGCTCATAGTGATAACATCGTGTGTTTCGAAGATGTTCAATCGGTTATAAATACCTAAACGGAAAGAATCTAGTGTAGAAACACGATCGTTTATAATCGCATACCATAAAACTGGCAAAACCAATCGCGAAATTGCCACAGAACTTAAATTAAATTAGTCCACCGTGGGTTATATCGTCAAAAAACACCACGAATGTGGAAGTGTGTTGAGCAGAACTCGAAAAGGCAGACCAAGGGCAACAACCTCGGCAGAAGATCTTGCAGTGGTGCTAACAAGCAAGAGAAGTAGACGAAAAACAGACCCAGAAATCACAGCAGAAATGAATGCTGTTCGTCGAAAGCCCAAAAGTGTTTCCGCAGTTAAACGGCGATTAAAAGAAGTCGGTCTTCATGCTCGGATTGCAATGCGGAAGCCGCTTCTAAGTAAGCAAAACAAGCAAAAACGTTTAAAATGGGCACGCGATCACCAAAATTGGCCCATAGAAGACTGGAATGAAGTATTGTGGATCGATGGGGCTTCATTCATGATATGGCGTTGCTTTTCTGGATCAAATGTGGGCGATCTCGCAAAAATCGAAGGTATACTAAAAAAAGAACAGTATAAGCGCATATTAGAGGAAAACGCAATCCCTCTAGAATTAAAATTTCGGGTCAGAATTTTATCTTCTAACAAGATAATGACCTGAAACACACTTTCCAACTATGCCGGAATATTTGCAGAAATTGCAGAACGAGGGAATCATAAAAGTTACAGCGTGGCCTCCCCAGAGTCCTGATTTAAACCCCATCGAGTTGCTGTGGGAAGAACTTGACCGAGGGGTAAGAAAATCGGCCCCCACATCTGCTGTTAATATGTGGAAGAACCTGCAAGAGGCATGGGCTACAATAAAACCTGAGACATTACGAAAATTAATCGAAAGAATACCTCGATTGCATAATGCAGTGATTAAAAATAAAGGAGGGCATATAGACGAGTCTAAAATATAGATATATATATTACACAACAATTTATTTTAAATGTAAAAATATATATTTTTCATATATGCAAATAATAAAAAGATATTAGTATTTCAATTTTCATCTTTGTTACAATTTGCGGGTTAAATGCGAGTGACCAAATACTTATGAGCGATAATATATATGACAAACATAGATTTCCAATGAAATCACTTGTGATTCTTGAAAAATCATTACTTAAGATATTACAAATTGAAACTAACTCATTTTCTGAAACGTTATTAACTATAAGCGTCAATTTTTTATGAATAGGGGCGAATTTTGTGAACGAATAAAAAACAAATTTGCACGGGACCATTTTTGATAGAATTTTGGACACTAAGCGGGTAATTTCGGTTGAAGTAGAAAGTCTTCTAATTCTACTGCATAATTCCCTATACCTGTTTGGACAGATCTGGTCCTTTTCTTATATTTTATAAAATCTGCGTTTCTTTTATATATCGCGTATGTGACCAGGAATAGTCACATACAATGTTGCACAAAAGTATCTTCTTATTAATAAGTACTTTACTTATAATTAACTGATGAAGT
This sequence comes from Dermolepida albohirtum, assembly GCA_031893035.1. Lineage (NCBI taxonomy): Eukaryota > Metazoa > Arthropoda > Insecta > Coleoptera > Scarabaeidae > Dermolepida > Dermolepida albohirtum. The sequence continues at coordinate 104,121 of JAVIWB010000257.1, read as the reverse complement.
AAGGAATTTACAAAGATCAGAATGGCCATTTTAATTCATTTATTGACTGGTTTCGAAACTCGGTTGTACAATTTATTTTTGCTGTATTTGTTTCAATAGAATTTTTAATTTTTAAACAACATGCGTAATACAGTCCAACTAAATATTTGCTCGAATAATCTATATTTTTTCCCATTTCGAATTTCAAAAATAAAAAATTCGATATTAAATACAGACAAGCAAATTTATTGTTACAATTAAAAATTTAAAACAAACCCTAAAATAATTTTTGCGCTCATATTTACTTTTCCAAATAAATAGTTTTAATCAAGATCTAATCTTATGTATCTCAAAAAATAATTTAATTACAATAAATGAAATATAAATAACGTATATACATTAATAGAACTATAGATTATCAAAGTTATATAGCTTTATAGTATAGGTATGGTATTTATTTAGAATAGATATTTAAACTGGCATGAAGTTCACTTAAAACTAAACTAAGAAAAGGTTTCAAAACCTGTTAAATGACTGTGAATGTTTTTCCTGGTCTGGATACATGAATGAAGATATATTAGGCAAGAACATTTTATTAATATAAATACATATTTCTGGATAATATAATACGTTAATATTACGAAATAATTTTAACGCACAATAGACTTTCTAGGAATACATTTACCATGATTACGGATATATCCTTTCTGACATAAATGTTTGCAAATTATTTTTGAAACAGATGGATTTGGATTTTTTGCAATAGAAATACATTTTCCCCTCATTAGAAACTGATTTGGTGGACAATGTTTTGCAAGTGATACTTGAATAAGACAATATAAAAATATAATAACTGTTAATTCCATTTTCAAAATTTAGTCGTTAGAGAAGAAAGTATATCCTGAAAAATTATAAGATTGTAAATGGTTTATTTTGTAAAAAAATTATATAACTTACCGATGTCCCCACATGAGCGGTTAAATGTTGACTAATGTTGGTAAACGAAAGCATTTGTCACTTTTCTTGTAAAGGAAGTTATAATCTTATAACACTTTGTTTATATTTTATATCAAGTATTGTAGCAGACTTTATAGTCAACGAATTTTCATAACTTATACTTATTCGATCTTATGACACATTTAGCAGGAAACTCTAAGGATATTTATAGAAATTACCCATAAAATTTGATTTAGAAGGAATATGAACATTCAACCCTTTCAAATATCAACCTGAATAATTTTTTAGAAAAAATCCCACAAATTTAATTTCAATAAATAAAAGCGAAGTCATTCTAAAATATATATATAATTTATTAACCCTTATACCACATGATGGTGTCGGGTTTTTGTTTCTTCACAATATCTTGTTTTGTCTTTTAACTTTGTATAAATGTTCTCCATTTCTGTTCTTTGCCAATTCTTCTGCTTCCCTCTTTGCCTTTCCCTTCTTCTCAATACTTCTTGCTATTACGTCATTCCAGTTCTGTCTCGGTCTACCCCTCTTCTTATTTTTCTGTGTTCGTGCTCTCCATATTTGTTTGACTGGCCTCTTCTTCCATACGCTGCAGATGCCACCACCATCTCAACTGCATTCGTTGTATAAACTCTTCTATCGATTGTATTTCTAGATCTTTTCTTATCACTTCGTTCCTTATTTTATATTTTCTCGTCATTCCTGTAACTCTTCTGAAATACTTCGTCTCTGCAGCTTGTATTTTACTTTTTTTGTCGTTGATTCATTATCCATGATTCACATCCAAACGTTAACACAGGTCTATATATTTTTTAAATATTTTCAAGTTGGTTTCTCTGGATATTTCTTTTTTATTCAAAAGAATGTTGTTCATTGCGTGATATAAACTAATTGTCTTTTCGATTCTCTTGTTAATATCTGCTTCCTGTGATCCTGTTTCATCGATTATTACTCCAAAATATGGGTATTCCTTCACTTGTTCTAACGTTTTTCTATGGTTTTTCTATTTTGATTCTTATGCTTTTTTGCGAATCTCCTATTATCATTACTTTAGTTTTCGTTGTACATAATTTCAGTCCGTTTTCTTCTAGTGTTGTATTCCATATCTCCATATTGTGTTGTAAATCGGTCTCACTTTTTGCGATTAGCACGATATCGTCTGCAACAGCTCCTTCAGAAATTTTTATTTAGTTTAGATATCCTAATATGTATTTTCTACTTTTCTCTGTGAATTTTTTTTATCATCTCGTCCATAAATGTAATGAACAACAATGGACCAAGCATCCTCCTTGTCGGATTCCTGTTTCTGTCACAAAAGGATGCGATGTCGTATTCTTAGCTATTACCAAGTTGGTATTGTTCCTGTTCTCAATATTCTCACCATTTTATTACTGCAACCTCTTCTTCTTAGTATTTTCCATAATTTTTCTCTCGTTATTCGGTCAAAGGCTTTCTCTAAGTCTAAGAAAGCAAAAAAAACTGTTTTCTCTTCTTGTCTTGCTTTTTCTATTATTTGTTTTATGCTAAATACATGATCTTGTATACTCCTTCCGCTCCTAAATCCACTTTGACTTTCGTTTAGTTGGTTTTCGATTGCTGTTCTTATTCTTCTATCTAATATTTGTTCTAGTATTTTCATAGCTGTACTTAATAATGATATGCCTCTATAATTATTACAACTTCTTCTGTCGCCCTTTTTGTAAATCGGAACTATCAGAGATGTTAGCCAGTCCTTGGGTACATCCTCGTCTATCCAAACTTTATTATAAATGTGTAACAGCACTTCCCTTCCTTTCTGTCCCATGTTTTTGATCATCTCAGTTGTTATTCCATCTTGTCCGTGTCTTTTCCCGTTTTTTAGTCTACGTATTGCTTCATTTAGTTCCTCAATGTTTATCTCTTCTTCTTCTTTATCTCATTCTAAAATAAAATTTAAATTACAATATAGATAGGCAATGCAAAGCCGAAGAACAAGATTAAACAGATTTGTGAATACAAATTGATACATAAAATATCCAACAGTGGAGCCTTATTATTAGACTGCCAAGACATAAAGTTTTATAAAATACAAACGGCATACTAATTAAAACATGCGAAATCAAATAGAATAGATCAATACTTATTAAAATTTTAGATAAGAAATTATTTATTTAAGATAATATTACTGATAGCAGAAATATACAATAACCTTCTAGTAAAGATTCGAACTCAACTTATTACGGTTCAATACAATGAGACAGTAAAACGTTAGAAAGTAGAATATGCTTAAGAGGGTTCTCTCATCATGGAAAATAACAATTGTCAAAACACATGTGAGTTTGATAGAGCTAGAAGTGTAACATTATTATCATTCCTCTAAAAATTATGACTGATAAAGTGAAAGAGAGAACGTGAGATCAAAATTTTGTATTCGTCTAGGAAAACTAGCAACGAAGGTTTTTTCCATAATTGAGATAGTTTTTAGAGAATCGTCTATGACAAAATCTACTTGTTTTCAACAGAATAAGGAATTTAAAGATGACTAAAGAAACTATGAGCTATAAAGCTATCTAGGTGCTCCGCTGAGTGTGCTAACCGAATATATCATCTAAACTGAAGCAGTAAATATTTTTAGAAATCCTCTATTTCGCAACCCTCTAACATTCTTGAAATATCTTTGGTATGTTTCTGCCCTCTTCTAAGATTCTTTAAACATATTCGAGAAATTCGCCATTATAAACAACGTATAAAAAGCGAATAGATAGATACAGATTTATAAGTACTGGAAATAGTGTATTCAAAAAGAAAGGGAAATAATGGAAGGCAATTATTACTACAGATGAAAGTTGAACGTATTATTATATTCCGGATATGAACCAGTAGGGTACGTAATGACTAGAAAGAGGAAGACCACAATAATGCAATAACAAAAATTTGGAACATTCTAAACTTGATCACAATAACGCTTTCCCGCATGTGGCTATTATTGTGACAATATGCTTAAGTAATAAAAAATATGCCAATATAGTCTTGTGTGACTTTTCAAATAAGAATTATCTTAAAGGACGCCTTTAGAGAAAATCTCGAAAAAATGTAATAAAAGTGCTTTTGTTTATGATCAAAAATTAATGCTTAAATCCTAATCTTTATTAAAAATCACTCGTAAATTAAGTAATTTTAAATAGAATCTTCTGAATGTAATATAATTGTAGCTGACCACTTGCAAAAATACTTACATAATTCAAATGTTTATACAATAAAATATCTTAGTTTTCCAAACGAAATATATTAAACTACATACCTATTTTCTATGCAGTGTACACATAATTAGCAGCAACCAAACTTACCGACTTAAAACGCCAATTTTCAGCAATTAATTTCTGACTGCCGTGAAAGTGCTCTTGACACTATTAGAAGAAATTAACTTTAATAGATAAACTACATTTGATCATGCCACGTAACCCAAATTAAGCCTAATAAATTAATTTATAAGTTGTATTTATCTAAACAACTGATGGTATTGATTATTGAAGCTTATTTAAGATAAGCTTTTCTAGTATTAGATGTACTGTAATAATTGTGTTTGCCGGGGGTTGGGTACATTTGTTCAGCTTTAATTTAGTTTTGCATAACTATAACAACATCCACATATATAGTTATGATAATATATGGTAGACAAAAATAGAATAGGATTATAACAGAAATTAATAGCAAACAATGTTTCTTGTATTGAATATGAAATAAAATGTGAATATCTTTGAAACTAAATTTAGTAGTAACTATATAATTTAATTACAAGCTATGCTGTATATATTATATATTCTATGTAAAACAGTGAAGCTCACTACTATATTGAAACTGCAGTGCCAAAAACGCTCATTTTTATTTTCCATTTCAAAATCAGCACAAGAAACGAACCTAGAGAATCAAAAACTTTGTAAACAGTCAAAGTTTACCGTACTCATTACTGTTTTCTTCTTAATTTCGTAGCGTTTTTTATGGAATACACATTTTGTAATGTAATCGATTAGTTATCATACATCATAATAGCCAATTCCTGAGTTGCTTGGCATAGGTCATCGTGAATTTAAGTCTTTCGAACGATCTTCATAAAAGCCCAATGGTCTTCCTGAAAACCGAGAATTGTTTATTCAAAATTGCTCTCTCTAAATCACGAAAACCATTTCCATGCTGTACTTCCTCCACTTACATTTCACCCTAAACGGCATGGTGGTTCTAGCAGCTTTCAATCCATTAACTTCTCTGTAGAATTCGAACAACAGGATATGTCAGAAATGTTTGCTTTTTCTACTTGACATTCTACTTTGTTTTGTCTATAAAGAAAATAATCTTTATGCAAATGCACAAAATCTAAAACTATTCAATTAAGCAATAATATGACACTAGAATTATCCTAACATATGCCTAATAATGTTTAAGGGACTCTCATCAAAAAATAAAAATGCTAGGCATTTATTGAATGAATCTGATACAAGATATTACTGACCGTGGAATAATCTTTTCCGAAGAAAATATTAAAAGCATCTCTAACTTCCATTCTGCACTATTGAACTCTTTTTTTATTAAAGATAATGAAGAAACTTCTATTGTAGGATACAGCCAGCACTTAGCTTAGAAGCACATGTTGAAAAAAGTGCTCGGTTGACATTAATGTTGCTAAACATGAATACTGTGCAAATGTGCTGCTCCTGGTATGTATTTGCTGGAAACCAAATTCAGTTTGATTTTGATTAAATTCTATTGTGCAACAAGATCTATAAAAATCTTAAATCATCTTAAAAATCTTGACTATCATGTCCTCTACACAATACATGATTAAATACTTCTAATAAAATAACTCTACCGTGCACATAACGCTCTAATGGCCCAGAGCAACTCTCCCAAAATAACAGACAAGAGTGGATGTCGACGGAAAACGAAACCAAGAATGCGTTTTAAGAAGGGAGACAGAGAATCTATAGATAACAGTCCTTAAGTATTATTAATTAGATTCTGCAATTATCTTAAATCATTAGATAATAACTTACATTACGATTTCATTTTCTTGATTTTATAGGCCTTTCTCATTATACATATATAAAAATCGTAAAGTTTACAGAAACGTAATTAAACTGAATATTAATCACTAAGGTTGATACATAACCCCTTTCCACATTAACTTTTGTAATTCTGTATACGCATTTCGACAACTAAGTTGTCATCATCAGCAGACAATTGCAAAGTGTCGCAACTGGTTAAGCACGGCGAAAAACACCTGTACGAAAAACAAACTCCGTACGCGATATGCACCGCTAAGAACCAAGATGTACACTGTGTGTTTGTTTCACAAGATTTTTAAAAATTATTTTACTTAAACTATGATGAACGATATTGAAAAAAGGGGAACACTGACACGACCGATAAATACCTGCATATGATTTATTATAGTATTCCTCCTTCTCTGACATTAAGCAGACAGAAAAGGGTCGATTGTAAAGGTCTGGTGTCATTATTATTCACCACATGGCTTAAATTCTTTAAGATGTGCATGCTTTCATACGTGCCTAATTCTCGATAATTACACACGCTCTTTGTCAAATGTAAGCAATCCATATTAACACTGTGGTTATTTTCTAATACATGTCTCGCTATACTCGATTTTTCTGGTCGGTTGAATTTTATGTGCGAAAGGTGTTCTTTATACCGGGTTTCGATCGCTCTTTTAGTTTGGCCTATGTATTGTTTACTGCACTCTAAACATTCAATTCGGTAGATTCCCGATTTTTTATTTTCTTCGATTTTGTCTTTTGCATTTCCTAAAAGCGTTTTAATTGAATTATTGGAGCGAAAACAAACTTGACACCCCCGCTCTTTAAAAATACTATTTAGATTTTTTGCCATACGATGATAAGGTAAACAAACAAACTGCTTATCTCGATTGCTCTGTGGTGATAGAAATGTGGTGTCACGGATTGTTTTTCTTATGTTGGCCTTTCTAATTAATCCATTGATTATTTCCATTGATCAAACGATTAATAAGAAAGTTGAATGAAGCCATCTTTTGTTGCATGCTATGATTTGAGTCCGCCGTGATGAATCTATTGACATTGGTTTCTTGTCAATTGTCTGCTGATGATGACAACTTAGTTGTCGAAATGCGTATACAGATTTACAAAAGTTAATGTCGAAAGGGGTTATGTATCAAACTTAGTGATTAAGTTAATCAACCACAGGCTCCATCAAATTCAACTTAAACTGAATATATTGCTGAAGATCCTACACCCTTTAACAGACAAAGTAATGGAATAAAACACTGTAGATAAAAGTTCTAATTAACAAAATTTGTATTCTTTATTATATTTAATATCAATTTAAAACCCGAAAATTATTTTCATAGGAATATTTAAGAAAGGTAGAATTAGTATTCTGAGAAGCAATAACAAGAAGAACTAATTTGAAAAAAGGATAAACTTTATTATATATAAGTACATATAATATTTATAGACATTGCGAAGAATTTCTCAGCTATTAAGTAATAAGCGTTTTCTGCTGGTTGTACACACATGCACTGAGTGCACACTTAATGCGTCTCCATCTGGTATTATTATATGTAATAATAGGAATGCAATCAGCAGGAAACGCTATAACGTGAAACATTTATATCAATAATATAAAGGTAAACATCTCGAAGTTGTAATAACTTTCCGGTAATTTCTTTAATCAATAAAATCAAATGTTAAGTATTTATTCGAAATAGCCTAGAAGATATTTTAACCTAATACTTTCTAGGGTATTTCGAATAAATACTATTAATTTGATAACGAAATGTTTTATTTAAAATACAATTGTGTCACATTATAAAAATACAATAAACTCTTAAAAAATCGTAAATATACACATGCCCAGCTTTACAAAAATTTGAAAAAAGATCTAAAAAAAGAATTATAAACCCAGACTCGTTATAAAAACATAAATATATCTAAATTTTATTTTAAAGCAATAATGCAAAAAAGTATTCTGATAATTTGAATACAATTGACCGAATTAATTCTATAAATCACTTTTGATTTAAAATTGTTTCACACTTTCCATTAATTAGTGTTTTGCCTAATGAACAATGTGGAATATTTATTACGCACTCTCCTTTTGGAGTGTAAACTTTGCTAGGACAAGGCATCTTCATCAGATAAGGAAATACTACTTGTATGGTCAAGAGAGAAATAATGATCATCAAAAACAATTTCATTGTTGTTTTGTACGTAGATTTGCAATTAATCTGCAATAAATTATTTTGAAAGGTAATATATTTTCCTCGTCCTAAAAAATAGTTAATTTCTAGCTTTTGTTGAAATATTTAAATGAAAACTTACCAGTATTATCACGAACACGATTAAATATTAACTGACAACTGATAACACTGCACCTATATAATACTACATAACAATTTTCCAGGAAGTAACTATCTATTAGCCGACATTCACTGCCCAAAGAAAAGGAAGTACTTCCTATAATATCATAAAGTGAACTGGATCGTAACTTTAAAAGCGAATTTTACGTATAAATTAAAGTAAGCAAGTTATCTCAATATTAAAATAGAATTGAACAATTTTAATATTTGCTATTACAAAATAATATAATAGCAATGTAGGTAACAGAAAAGTTCTACCTAATTTTTTATATGATTACAAAATTTAAAGATAGAAATGAAATAAAAAGGTACACCTTCGAAGAAATCATTTTGGGTATATGCATATCTATAACAAATCTTCATGATTATAAATTCTAGAACAAGTATATACATCTACACAACAGAAATATTTAAGTTTTAACCATTATCAGCTATCAAACCATAGTTATTGATATCGATAGTTCTTAAGCAGTTTAAAAAACACCCATTACAATCAGCACTATAAAACACGGAGAAAATAAAATGACGATAGTGAAATTTCCTCCAACCTGCTTGCTCTTTAACACAGGATATATACTTACAAACTTACTTATCTTTAAATTAATTAAAAATTTTACAAATAACTAATATCTAAATAAATTTATTAATATTTTCTTAAATCACATTCCCACGATCTAAACCATTTATTTAGAGCAGTTGTCAGTTCGGATTTTAAAAAAAAGCATGTATTAAAGAACAGAGCCAGGTATATTTTCTAGATGTGAAAAATAAATACAAAATTAGACAAGTGCTCTGCTCTACGGTATGTTAATTTTGTTTATCTGGATTCACACCGTTTCATGCTAGTAGCATTATAATATGAAAAGCAATAAATTAAGATTATCTTTACAAATGAGTATGGCCTGTAAATTTAAAGGTACACAATAAGATAACTAAGACCACTTTATACACGTTATTATAAAACTTCCAATTTTTAAAAAATTTAAATGGTACCATCTCCCACCAGTTACTTATCTGTGATTTAAAAGTTAGTCGTCTGCATTTCTCCATATATAATAATGTACAACTGCAGCTCAAGTTAAGGATTATCTGTATTTATGAAGTGTCGAAATATCTGTTTAATTCACACTAGCTGTCGATACGAGAGTACGTATTGAAATGGGAAGAATTTTTTGAAAGGTGCGCCGCATCTTTATCGTAATATATGTCATTGGACAAAGCTTTTTCCAACACAGTAAACATAGGTTTTCTATTAATACTTGAATAAAAAGAAACACGGCAGATAAAAACACTTAGAGGTGTCCGTATTACCATATATATGAGCCAAAGTTATTTCTATTTATATGCCGAATCTATTTTAAAAAGAAAATAAGAATAAATAAATGTGTAACTAAAATAATATGTATTTCCTTTTCATATTCATTTATCAAGTTGTTGAGCTGTGAAATCGACACAATGTAGGTGTTCATAATTTATTAATATGACCCACATTTGATTTAGAAAACTATAATTACACGAAATGATTCATGTCTACCACTTATTTTTCTTAAATTATGTAATTAATAGACTTACATTCGCGACAGGTCCTTCTAACAAATAAAATTATGATAAAAACGTACACGAATAACATATGTACATGTTGATAGTAGGTATGCAAAAATTTCAACTTAACATAAACAACATTTTTTTATACTTTTGTATCGAAAAGAAAAGCTGACAATTTTGTTTGGTGGGATAAGAAATTCCAACATGTACACTATTGCAAGATAAGTTCCAACAGAAGTTAAAATTTATTTCGAAGTTAATTATAACAATAATTAAGTAATGTCTTAAAACTAAATCGTTTTATTAGTTGAAAAAGTGTAAAATTTTAAGCTGTTTAACTTCTTTTTGTTTATCATCGAGTAATGTCTTATACAGAGCAAGTGAACATTCTAGTTAGAAGGGCGTTTCCAATTATTGTCAATTTTACAAATGACTTAACTGATCGCCGTTGTGAAAACCTTAGAAAGTTTTTTAATTGTGACTTTTCTCACGTTCCCAAATTAGTTTTCATCGTGTCGAAGTTCAGCATCGTTTGCCTCAATCACTTCTTTTTCGTCCCGTAGATTCATGTCAGCAACACTTTTCCACCTAGTAACATTCCCAATTCGAAAATTTCGTCTTGTACAGTAGTTTACGGTTTAGATATTGACAGTATGGACAATGAACTGATGAAGAATTCGGATCAGGTTTCATTCCACCCCTTTTTCGTGTTTTCTACTGCATTTAAGATATAAGATTTTCAGAAGGTACAAGTGAAGTTATGGTCACATGCAATGCACTGAATAAAGTACGGGCAGAGGGATTCTTTACGTCTAAAACTGAAACTGTTCTCAGTTTCAGTGCAGTAGTTCAGCCCTGAAGATGTCCCATACAAATGGGTACGAAACGTCGGCAGATATACTAGTGACGCGGTTCCAGCCTGGAAACCCAGAAGCAGATAGCATGGAGCACGACCGCGAAAGTCTACGTACCAAATTAATTGAGTGTCTATTTCTAACATGCAACTTTGATGTGTGCGTTAATCGGAAAAAACCAGTGGAACCGGCAATAAAAGTGTTGCAATTTTATAAAAAGTTGCTGCTCCACGGTGAGATTCTAATTCACGAACCTGCCACTAGACTACAAGGAATTATGAACTTCGAATCTACTAAGTTTTTAAAAAATTCCTGCAATGTTTATACGATGTGAAAACAAAATTAAACACAAAATTCGCAATTATGTCCTATTACAAACTTACTGCACAAATATATTTAAACGGAAATTCAATATTTTCACTCCTATTGTCACCAGAATCCTTTACGAATACATCCAAGCATCAACTAAATACCTAGATTTAATCATCCCTTTCCACATTAATTTTCGTATTCTGTATACGTATTTCGACAACTAAGTTGTCATCATCAGCGGATAATTAAACAGTGTCGCATCTGCAGTGCACGTTTTAGCTTTCGACGGTACAGATCGTGTACGGAATTTGTTTCGTGCGGATGTTTGTCATAGTTTTCCAGATGCGACACTGTTTAATTATCTGCTGATGATGACAACTTAGTTGTCAAAATACATATACAGAATACGAAAATTAATATGGAAAAAGGTTATATATTAACCTTCACTGGTTAAGTTACTCAACCGCAGGCTCCATCAAAATTACCTTAAATATCTAGATACTCTCCATATGCATGACAAATTGATACATACTGTAATTGTACTTGTAACATTAATTAGTAATAGTTATTTGTCGAAATAATAAATAAATATTTACATACATAACCGAGCAAAATACAAAATACAAAGCCGTTCTTGCTATTGAAATTTCAGTTACTTTTACTCCACTATATTCAGATATAGAATGCAGATACACATGTCTTAAAACGACAATTAAATTTGTATAGTTAATTTAAGTAACAATTGAAAATGACATCTATCTCCCGCAATAATAATTAAATGTCTACACGGAGATATAATTACAGCCGCCCAAGAATTTATAATTGTCGGTTCTTCAAAAAAGTGTAGAAGATGGTCTAAAATTTATAATTCCGACGCTGGGTCGATTTATAAATATTGCCTTTAGCGGGGGTCTAGACTTTTAGCCCTAATCCATGCCAAATATTAACAGGGATCTTGAAAATGTTAGTAATTTTGAACCGCCAACTATCATTATCCAATTTCACTTATCCTATACCTTAAAAATATACTAATTCCGATTACGTTGCAAAAAAAACGTATCATAGGTTAACATAACGCATGGAAAATTTATTTAATAAATGCACTTATTTGCCTATTTGTTTATTCTTCTAAATAATATAAAAACCTTAAACAATGTCTTAAATTTAGCTTGACTTTTGCAAATTGTAAAGGCTGATTATGCGATTACCATATTTAAATTCTTATTTAATAATTGCTATATATGTATATGTATATGGATATAACATTTTTTTATGGAATTTGAATGTATTTAGTTTGTAAAAAAAGAGGAAGCCAATTAAATAAAATGTTTTTACAAGAGAATAATAGTGAACATCTGCAGAGATCCCTCGGAAAATAATTTTTCAACATATCTTCTAAAAGTTCTGAATTCATCTTCATTTAAATATATTTCTTAAGATTTCCGATTTTATTCAAATTTTCAATACAATAAAAATCTAAAAAGTTTGAACTAATGCTGTTTTTCAATACACACACTTAACAAAACGCATTTTCCTTCATTATTATTCTAAAACCGACAAAAAAACAGAAACAGAAGAAATGATGACTCGACTTAAGAACATTTTGTAATACTAATACTTTTGTTTTCATTCATCGAAATCTTCAGATCTGAGGCTGTTACTAGTAAAGAAATGTCTCTTGATAATAGTAATGGTCTTTAGTGTTCAACAGATTATTTCATTAAGAAGACAATACAATAATAATATACAGTGTTAAAATAAGCTATAATTCTTAAATCCTTAAATTTGGAAAGTTAAAAATTTCAATTAAAAAGAAATAAAGTACGTATAAACAAAATACTAGAGCACAAGTACTTTCAAAAATAATTCAAGTTTAATGGTGATTAATTGCAGCGGAAGAGTGAAAAGGATCGGGATAAATTTTATAGACATTTTTAACCATGTGCGTAATAGACGCTGTGGCAAAAAAATTCGTTCCAGTTGTAGCTTCGGCGAATGCTTCATTGGATCTTGTTCCAGATTTCGGCACTTTGATATCAATAGCAGATAGTATGTTCAGAGCGTCGTCGCCATTGTTAACCAGACTAAACATTAAATTAACACTTGCAATTTCTCTGCAATAAAATATGATGAAGTTATGTTTCTCTAGTAGTTCCTGCCTCTTAATTTTATAGCAAAACTTGCATCGTACACATCAGAATACAAAAAAAATTATAAATTTTGTAAGATTTGAAATGTTGTGGAAGTTTAAATAAGAAAAACACTGTGGGTATATCTAAAGGAATGCTCAAGGCAAGAGAGTTATAACTATTTGGCAAGTGCGTAACTAGTTTGCCAAATTTCATTTTATAGATACGTCGTCGAAAAAGAAAATCATGTCAAATGATGAAGTTTAATGAACATCGGTAGGATATAATCGGCAGCAAAATACTAACAAATTACGAAGAAAGTTAAATATATCGTAGTGTACGCCATGATTTAGACAAAAATGGAAGAACCAACAAGCGTTTATATTCTAAATATTCTTAGTCAAGAGAATGAAGCGAATCGTTTGTCTGTAGCGACAAATCTTCAATCAGAATAGAGAAATAATCTTCTTCTTAAGCATAAGACAGGTGACGAACAATTAGTTATATGCGGCAATTTTCAAGCTAGGGTGCAATTGATTGACAACGATGAATCTTCACAATCTAGCTCAAATATTTTAAAATGTTGTTCTCCTTGATGGTAATAGCAAAGAGTAACGCAGGAAAAAATTTTAGAATATGGTTTGCGTATTCTACCTTACCAATACTTACTTGACCTTGAACAATCGGATTATTATTTTTTTAATTTCTGCGAAGTACTAATGAAGCAAAGTTTCTCTAATAACAACCGATTTCGTAAACTTATCATAGCGAATACACATATCTTAGATTATAATATAATTACCGTTAGATTTATTAATAAATACAATTGTGTTACTGAAACAGAAATTTATAACAAAACCTGATGTAAATATTTTACCTCTTTCTAGATAAAAAAAATTGTACTCAACGAAAAACTAAGCGTATAAGGCCGTTCTCAAAAAAATATGTGCCTTAAAATATGTAAGATCTATCTCAGAGAAAACCGAACATTTATAAAATATAAAATTACCTGATGTAAATATTTTACCTCTTTCTAGATAAAAAAAATTGTACTCAACGAAAAACTAAGCGAATAAGGCCGTTCTCAAGAAAAATATGTGCCTTAAAATATGTAAGATCTATCTCAGAGAAAACCGAACATTTTTAAAATAGTAAGTCCTAGCGTTGGTAATGTTATGCGCATAAAGTACCAGTGTGTATTTGGCATTGGTCGAAAATTGAACAAAGAGCAAATATCAAGTTCTGTTTTAAAATCAGTAAATCGTTTACTGAAACAAGTGTATGCGTGTTTATCACGTACGAATGTATATGACTGGTATAAATGATTTAAAGGTGGTCGTACGGACATATATGACGACGAACATCCTGGTGCAAAAAAATCTGTGGTTACGGAAAGTATCATCGAAGTTGTGCGTGAATTTATCAGAAATGAGCCGAAATCCTCATTGCGACACGTAGGAATGGAATTAAATATTTCCAAAGATTCAATTCATCGCATTTTGACACAGCATTTGAGAGGGTTTGTACCACACAAGTTAAATGATGATCAAAAATTGCTCCGAACTCAACATTGTACAGATTTGATTAAAGACTCAAAAAAGGACAAAACTTCAAGTATTCTATTGCAACTGGTGACGAGACGTGGTGTTTCCAATATGATTCAGAGACCAAGCATCAAAGATCTATATTGAAGCATCCAAGCGAAGGAAGGCTGAAAAAAAACCGTTTCGAGAAGTCAAAAGTGAAGACAATGTTGATTCGTTTTTATGATTCGAAAGCTGTAGTGCATAAAGAGTTTGTACCAAATAGTCAAACAGTCAATACTGTATATTATATTGGTGTTATATAGCGTTTTTCGGCGTGTATTCGTCGTGTACGCCCTCAATATCGTGAAAATGGTACCTGGTGTTTGTTACATGATAATGCACCATCTCCTTGCTCGACGCTTACTACTGATTTTATGTGATTTCTATCTATTCCCATACTACAATTTCCGATGAAAGGACAGCATTATGCCGACGTCGAAGCCATTAAAAAGGCGTGGACAGCGGTCTTGAAGGATATCTCTAAAGATGAACTTGAAAATTCATTCGACATGTTAATTGACCGTGCAAAAATTGTATTGAGGCCGAGGGCGACTACTTTGAATAAAATAAGTGAATTTTACCCAAATAGTAAGCTTTTGTTTTTATTTTGAAAAAATTCCCTTTTCTCTGGAACAGACTGTGTATATCTAACTTCCTCAGTCAGTAATGAATATGGAGTAGGGTTTCATCAGTTCATATATTAAAAAGTATTATCAAAACAATTAGAATTGCGTGATTATTATTTAACAGTCCTAGAAAATTGATTTGGTTAAGCAATTGCTTCTACTTTACGACTTTTATTTAATTTCAATAAATTACAGAATGAACTGCACATGTATAATTACAAGATTTAAATGCAATTAAAAAGTAATAAGAAAAAATTTATTCTTAAAACCGACAATAATTACAATCACGCTTAAGAAAATCAATGTATCCAGTTACAAAAAGATAGCTATCAAAGTAAAATCTAAAAGTCCATCAATCCATAAATATTCAGAACAAAATTTTGATCTGAAACTTGCAGAAAGGATAACGATTTTTACTTTTCATTAGTCGAACTCATTCATTCATTTCGGCATGGAAATAATAATAAAGCAATATATCATTTAAAACATAGCAATATTGTTTCTATTATTACTTTATAGCCTACTAAAATTAAATTACAAGCATATTATTTAATTGATAGAATAAATCTTTAAGGAAAAACAATTTAAAAAGTAACAGCAAAATCTAACTTTGTTTATACAAACATTTTAATGAGAACAGTAAAAAGTTTTGATTTTTCTGTAAAATAAAGAAAAAAAAAAGCGAACCTCTATTCAAATTGCACTCTTAAATCTATTAGATCTTTACTAAAATTTAAGAGCTACAAATATAATTGTATTATCTATGTAACCGTAAATGCTGGCACAAATTTAGTCAATACTACTCTAAACCCCTGAATTTTATTTTCATAAATTTCTTTCTTTGTTTCCAAATCGTTTATTTTTGATTATTACATAGCCAAATTTAAAAGACACATTTACCACAGGTGGATTTTAAGCGCAGTTCAAGTGCAGGGTGGATCATATGTAATAAATTGTGGTTAACATAGGTTAACCGATAGGTTTAACCGTTACCTTTAAACATTTATTTGGAATTGTTATCTCCTTAATAAAATAAAAGAAAATTTAAAAAATTTTCCGATTTTGTTCTTCGTTGTGAAAATTAATAAATTTATGAGTTTATACTTCGCTATTAAAATATGTTTTCGAAAATCATATAAAGAAACAGCTTATATACTCAATGCACTAAAAATAATATGGTAGATAATGAGAAAGAAAAGCTAAAAAGACGGCAAAAATGTAGAAAATACATACATAAGTAGAATAGATAATGAGAAGACGTAAAATGAAGTAGATCTTATAACAAACTCACAATAGAGAAAATAAAAAAATATTTTATATGAAATGAAAAATAAAAACCCGGGTGAAAATAACAATGGAACAATGGTTGGAAGCTTGAAATATGGGGAAAATTGTTTACAAACACTGATATGGAGATTAAGTGAAAAAATATGGCATACCAAAAACAATGCCAAAATAATGTAATAAGACAATTATAATTCCATAAAAGGGGAGATAAGTAGATTGTAAAGATTACAAGTTGATCACTCTGATGGACACCATGTATAAAATATTGAAAACTTTCATACAGAGAAGTTACCAAGTCACTAGAGAAGATATACAAAATTCAGAACTGACAAAATTTTTAAGTTGAATTACATTTTAGCTGGCTGCTATAATATTCCAACATGTATGCTATTTATCGATTTTGATGGCTCCTACGATCATGTAAGTAGGTTTAAGTTAATTAATGCACTAAAATGTCTACAAATTGTCCCAATCTCATAAAATTAATAATAATAATAAGCAATGTCAACGCAAGCATCGAGTTTTAAATACGAAAATAACTAAGACGAAGCGATCCGCTATCAACGACTCCAGATTAACTATTAGCGCCTTGCCTATGCTGATGAAGTACTATTTGCGACAGACAGAAGAGAACTGGTAAAAATAACACAATAATTAATAACAGTAATAGAAATGATGGGTATCCAATTCAATCTAGAGAAAACGAAGTTTATGGAATTAAAGGCAAAAAACTGAAAGCAAAAATTTGAAAATTTATATACCAGACTAAATATGGGAATTTGAAGAAGTACAAGATTACATGTACTTTAGAGTCCCATAACGTATGGATTCCAAGAAAAGAAAATTGATCTCCGAATATTGAAAGGTAACAGTTTGGAGACGGGCAGAACAGAACATTAAAATCCAAGAAATCTCGAGAAAAATGAAAGTAGAATCATACAAGTCAATAATACAACCAACTGTTACTTACGGATACGAAACTTAGTTCATAAACCATAAAAATGAAAAGCATCTGAAAACCCATAAAGATTTATGATGGAAAAAACACCGAACATGATTTTGTCAGACGATCAAATGAGAAACTTTATAAACTTCATAAGGGAAAAACAAACGCAAAATATATTAATGGTAGAAGATTGCTGAAGATGATGTATCTAAAAAAATGTAAAGCAAGAGAGCGATTTAAAAAAAAATGGCGCGATATATAGAATAAATAGAATACTGCCGCTCAATTCTAGGCCTAAATAACTCATTTTTATATAATCACTAATTTACCACAATATTTCACTGTACACTATTTTATCATCACCTTTTGCAAATTGTTGAATTAATTTAATTGACGGAACTAATAAATTTGGTTCTTGAACAAGATCATCACATAATTTCGTTTATGTGAAATAACTTATTAAACGAGTATTTTATTGTTCATAAGGGAATTGTGTTAATTTATTTAGTACCACGTATAACGCAGTAGCCCATACTTAATTGACAGCTGTCAGTTAAAAAGTAGTCTATATTATGGATATGAATTCAAATAATACCTCCAATAATTATACCAACACTATCGAAACCCTAAAAAAATATAAAAAACTATCAAGAAATGTAAAAAATCACCAATATCTCATAGAAGTACGTAATAATAATAAATGATTATAGTAAAATCAAAACCGTTTTAGGATAAAACTGTAATTTTATGCACTGCTGCTTTTTTGGATAACGAAGACATTGCTGTAATAAATTTATGCCTTGATGTAATAGAAGATTTAGTCCAAAATGATATTACTCATCAAGCCTTAATTTCTACATTTGGCATATTCGAAGCTCTAGAATCTTTATCAATAAGGTAAATAATAACTGGAATCTATTTATATTTCAAATTCGTAAATGTGAATAGATTAAGAGGCTCGAATGACCTTCAAGCAAACCGCGCTGCAGTGATGGTAGATATTCTAAGAAGGAGTACCCCTCCAGCTTATAGTACTAGGCTTAGAACTAAAGGAAAGCACGCAAGGAAAACGACTACTATGTACCAACTATATATACCTAATCTTACATCTGTAATGTTTACTTTTTTGACTCGAACAATATTTTCTTATTTGTTTAATAATTATTTTAGATTAACAGAAAGAAATTGGAGGAATCGCTAATTCATATAAAAGGTCTAGTTTCTTTCGTTGTGGACTTAGAACAACAAAAACTCACTATTAGAGTAACACCAAATATATCTCTTAACGCAATAATTCTACATATTATAGAAAAATGTGATTTAAAACCCCTACTTGTTACCAGAAATCTGCAAGAGATGACTGAAGTAAGTTTCCTACTTTACGCTACTTACACACATTATATACATATTGTCATAGAGACAAATAAATTTTAGGAGTAGGCAAGTAACTACAATAAAACAGACTTAAAAATTTAATTTTAAATATTGTTAGTAGAATAACATGTAATAATAGATCCACTTCCACTTCAAGCAAAATTTTATCATAATATATTATTAATATTTACGTAATTTTATCAATGGATTATAAATTGTCTCCGGCACGACGATGGGAAGACTCATAACTCATAGCAGTCTATTGCATTAACAGTAAACATCCATATGTACAAATATGTACATGTATATGAACTGACTAGGCTAAAGTATCCGAAAACGGTTGTAAATTTCAGAATTATAAAAATAAAATTCAAATACACATTGAATGTACTTTTTAAAAAACGATCATACAAAAAGTGAAAAAACTACATGCACATCTCTTGGGCATTTGTGGAAGTACTCAAGTACTCGACTAATGCATTTTATATACATACATACACTACCGGTCATATTTATTTGCCCACTCTTAGTTTTAGCCAAAATTATTAAACTATCAAATGTGTACTGAAAATTTATTTATTGTACCAATACAATAGTGTAAAATAAACATAAAATAGTTACATTTTTTTATATAAAAACTTTATCATTAATTATTATTAAATTTTGCTCTCATCAATGTGCCCACCTTTATTTTTGATAATTGCGGCACATAACCGCGGCATCCTTTCAATTAATTTTTGCAGTGTATCTTCTGTAATTTGTGCCCAGGCTTCTTGAAGTTGTTCCCACAGTACAGTGGTGGATGATAGAGCACGTTCTCGAACCTTCCGGTCCAATTCTTCCTAAAGAAGCTCTATTGGGTTCAGATCAGGACTTTGAGCTGGCCATACCATTATAGACATTTGCCCTTGCTCTTCTAGTTGACGCAAGTAATCGACACACAATCTAGAAATGTGTTTCGGATCGCTGTCCTGTTGAAATACAAAGTTTTCGTCAAGAATCCTTATTTCTGAAGGAATAGCGTTATTTTCTAAAATTTCATTGTAGCCTTCTTTTCTTAGGATTCCCTCAATTTTGACGAGATCGCCTACAGATCTTCCATCAAAACACCCCCAAATCATTATTGAACCTCCTCCATGTTTTACGGTAGGCGCGATACATTCTGGCAGTACTCTTTTTCCTGCGGATCTTCTTACGAATATTCGCCTTTTACTACCGAAAAGTTCAAACTTCGATTCGTCTATCCACAACACATTATTCCACTGATCAATCGTCCAATTTTTATGTTCTTTAGCCCAATTTAGTCGTTCTATCGTTCATTTTGCTCTCGTAGTAGTGGTTTTCGCAGAGCAATTCTTCCGTATAACCCCGCTTGCCTTAACCTTCTGTGTACCGTGGACATACTAATTGGTTTAGCACGCGCTCTATTCATTTCAGCAGCAATTTCTGGTGCTGTTTTTCGTCTATCGCGTCTACTTACCCGTATTAGATGCCGGTCATCTGCAGATATCGTCGCTTTGCGTCGTCCAGATTTTCTTTTGTTGAAAAATGTACCACTTTCTTCAAATTTTTTAACGTTATAATCAACAGTTCTGCGATTTAATCGTAATTCTTTTGCAATTTCACGATTACTTTTACCCGTACGATGATAGGCAATTATCATAGCACGCACTTCAACAGATAATTCCTTCGTCTACGGCATTGCATTAAAATATTCACAATAACTCTCTATTTCACTGTTTTCGCAACAAAAGATGAACGATGACTGACATACAATTTATTTTCCTTTTTGAATAATACATCCTAATATCCTAATATTAGTTAGTACAATAACACAATATTGGTAATACCTTTCGGAAATGCAGGTAAAACTGTTAATACTGTAGGGATTAGCCTATATAATATTTATGGTATTTTTTCAATTTATGACACCTTTACGATATATCATAAACAATTTAAGATTTTCGTAGAAAATCATATGGAATTACTTCCACTAATTATATTGTTAAATAATTATAATACAGATTTTTCGAAAGATAATCCGTATTTCAGGAAACACATAAAATTGGGGTGGGCAAATAAATATGACAGGTAGTGTACATGTCGCTGTTTGAATAGCAGTACACGTATGGATAAAGCGATACAATGTATTTGTATCGTTACTTTCAATTTATTGTAATAAAACAAATCACGCGGCAAAAATATCAACAAAATATTGTTGAATTTGATAACGTATTACCTAAATATATTGTATAAATTTCTTGCAAATGTACACATTCTACCCACTATGTAGATTAAAATTAATATAAAATTATATATGTATTTATAGTATACGGCAAATATCTGAAATAAAATGCAATTTTTGTTTTATCGACATTTAACTAAAATACTCGCATAGATTGATTTTTACTTTTTCTTGTGGATCCGTTTTTCTTCATTATTAAGGAAAAATATTTTCTCCTCCCACACACCTTGCGTGATTAACGCCAAAACTAATTTTTGAAATTCCAAGTCTAATATCTTTTTCTATAGAAACGGATAATATCCTTTTTTATGGGTACCGTAATGCCTCATATAGTGGAAGATAAATAAATGATTTATGAAACAAGTGAGTGAGCACACATTTCGTGAGCATATTTTAAAAAGTCAATCTATTATTTTTAAATGCAGTAAGAAAACTAATAATTTGTCAATCTGACATCGTTTTTGACGTTATTTTCGTTTCTTCATCGAATATTTTCATTACAAAACAGTTCTTTATTTATTTGAAAATCAAAGAATAAACACGAAGTCATCTTCTTCTTTTTAATTTCTTAATGACAAATATCCCAACAATCATATAACAGTCTTGTATAAGTAAAAAACTACAGAAATTCGAAGAACATGGACAAGTGCGAGATATTTGTCACAGTGGATGTTTTAAAGTAGGAAACGAAATAGAACAAGTTATTTTATAAGTTTTAGACAATCGTCAACAATAAAATCAACAAATTACTGACAACCAATATATTAATCAGCGACCTGTACAATGGATTTTGAAAAAAGAAAAATATCCTCACATGACGTTAGCGAGGATGACTGCGACCGTTGCCTTCAATTATGTGAAAATATGTTACTGAAAAAATAACGAATCAGTCCAATTTCTTCTGATATATTATATTGCGTGACGACACTAATTTCTCTTTGAATGGTGAGGTTCACAGACAAAATTATAGTTACTGGATCATTGAAAATCCTCACTGCACGAGAGACATACACGAAATCTACAGAATTGGATATTTTTTACTGGTTTAACAAGAAAACATATTTTAGAACCATGTTTCATCGGTAGCCCGCTAAATGGGGCAATGTACCTCAATTTTCTTTGCTTTGAGCTTATACTAGCTATATAGTATATATTCTTGCATTTTCTGTCCAGCAGTATCTATCTGAACTATTCCACGACTAATGAATTGGCAGACGTGGAGCATTGGCATGGTCAAATGAGCGCCTGATCTTTCTCCCCTTGACTAGTTTCTCTGGGGATATTTAAAAGAAAAAGTATTCTCAACGAAACCCAGAAATCCTTCAAAGCCCAAACATATTAATCAATGCATTAGAGATAGTGTACTAAACGAATTTTATAATCGCCTTTTCTATAATCAAGAGACTAATCGGTGGATGTTCGAACATTTGGTATGACCTTCTTTGGTCAAATATATGGATGCATAGATTTGTCTGCAACTGTAGGAAGTTTATTAAACGCATAATAAATAATTAACTTTTTATTTTAATTAGATCCAAATTAAAGTATGGTATTTTGATATGGATTTAATTCACAATAATGCTCATAAAAACATTTGTTGGATCTGTGTAGATAAATAATTTTCTTAAATCCTTATTTCGCTTTCAAAAACATAAATATTTTTATAGGATTCTATTTGGTTGCTATACTGCTATCTTATTTTATAAACCTTTTTTTATTTTTCATAATATGTGGTATGGTATTTACAGAAAAACTATTCCATTTCCGATAAAGATAGGCTTGCAATTTAAAAAAAAGTAGTTGATGTCATAAGTAAGAAATGGTGAGAGAAACGTATTTTTCATCAATAATGTATACGAAAGAAAAAACATAAATCCAGCATTTCCTTCAAATGTCAAAACAATATTAATTTTATTCCACGCTTTTGCCACGTATTGCACATATACATGTACTTGTAGTGTAAATTTATTTATATACAATAAAAATGTCAAATATACATGTACAAAATATTTTTGGTTAAGTTAAAATAATTATAAATGAGCAATTTTTAAATAGTTTTTCTATCCAACTAAGGTAGATTGCTGAACTTAAGTGTGTAAAATACTAATTCTAGCATATAAATTTATAAGATTATCTTTTAATGTTTTGTAATTTCTATTTGACTTCTGATATCTTAGACGATTTAAAACTGCTTTCTATTCTGAGACGTTTAAATAACTTTATAAACAATCTACGTATATTTACACTTTTAAGCAACAAATAAAATTAGAAAGAATTTCATAAATATTGTAAGGATCAAAGATCATGCATGACGGCAAGATCTTAGTAAGGCCTTCATATAAAGTCGTAACCTCTACTCAAAACAAATTTTATTTATAATCATACTATTAAAGAATGTGACGTATTTAAAACTAATATGGTGAAGAGGTTTTGCTACTAATGTATCTGGGCGAATTACTAATTTAGTAATTCTAAATATGACCCTATCATCTTTTGGGTCGTAGCGTCGTAGTATTTTTCAAATAAATTAAGCGAACGTATTCGTTTGCTTCAAAAATATTTAACTTAACTGGAAATTGTACGTTTTATGTGTTACTAAGAATCGATCACGTGCTTACACGCACTTACATTAAATAAAGTCTACATATATTCAAATCAATTACAAATTAAATAAACGTTTTTATTGTTAAAGAAAAATTGATCGAAAGCAAAAATAAGAAATACTTTTATTATACAAATACTTAAGTACGGACACAATATTTAATACCTGCGTTCGGATATTAAAAATAAATTTGCTTAGAATATTTTGCCAAATTATTTCTCGAAGATAATAATTATTGAGAGCTTCTTATAATATTTTACAGTACATACAACAAGTAAGGGGAAATATTGAATATGTTAAAATGTTTAATAATAGCAAACGTCAACATCAACATAATGAACATCAACATACATACATAAATGTCTTGCTCTTCATTTTATCTTCATTTGCATACATTGTAATAACTTTTACAAACATGTAACTTTTACAAACAAATATTTGCGGCAACTTTCGATATATTGGCAAATCAAAAATATGAAAATTATTTCATCTGCTTCGGGTTATCCAAATAATATACCTTTTTACTGGGTAATATTTTCTGATTGAACATGATGTTTGTAGAGCTGATATCGCGCTGAAATGTGTTTGCGCTTGCGACAGTATACGAGTTGCGCTACACAAAAATCGTCGTAAGAAGACGCAGAAAACACATTTCAATCCGGCTAGCAGAAATTTACAGAGATAAAATAAAGCGCTTCGATCGGCAAGAACTATAGCTCGAACTATTATTTTGAATTAGTATTTGGAACTTTGTGAATAGACGCGTATAATTTCTATTTCCTAATAGATGTCGCTTATATCATTAATATGAAAATTATATACAATAGAGAGATACCTTTATAGAAATAATAATCATCTATAATATACTATATATTATAGCAGAAAAAAAAATTACGAAATTATCGCTTGAATTAAATGCTATCTATTCCCTTCGTAATTAATATACAAATTATTATTCTTATTTTTATTTATTAATTGTTCAATATATTTGTTTTGCCATACAGTGACTTCTTCAGATATTCGAAGTATTACATTCTAACGTACATTATAAAACTTTCAGGGCATCATATTTTATAAAATGCAGACTAATCTTATAATTACTGGAAAAACACGTTCTACAAAGCTACTAAATATTTACATTATGCATATTTAATAAAGATAAATCGTTAAAGCCCAATTGTTAATTTATTAAACTATTTGACTTTCTATTTATTAATTTGTAAAAATGCTGATAAATTTAACATTTTTATAGATTGCTTACTGAATGAATTATTTTTTATTCATATTTGTTTATTTATGAATGAATCACTACACTAATATGTATTTGTCAAAAGATCTTCCTGTGTCACCAACATAAGCATAAAAAATTATAAAGTTATAGAGCCTCGATTCTGCTATTATGGATTTTGTAAATTTTTTTCGAAATAGGAATAAGTGGAAATTTAAATAATCTGTATATTCATTACTAATAAATATTAATATGAGTTTTCGCCAAGTAACCTCCAAATCCTTTAAATATTTAAATACTATAATTCATGTCTAATAAAGGAACATAAATATTAATTAAAAGTTATTTACTTATTTATACTTTTTCTATACATTTAAATCATTTTTAAATTATTACAATTTTATGGAGTTAAATTTTGTTTTAGAAAGTATATTTTAGAGTAAAATCTCCTTTTGTTTGGAAGCTTTTAGTATTGAACAAACTATAATTTATATAATATTTTAGTAATACTCAAATTACAATAAATTCGAAATATAATATTAACAGCGGAATTACTTTTAAATGTATATTTACCATTAATTCCGAAAAATAAAAATGCTATCGTCTAAATTACAACAAAAATAACTAAGCTATTAGAACTGCATCAGAAATGTACAAAAGTTTTAATGAAGAATTTATCTGAGCCATGTATTTTATTTAGCCGAATATCCTTCATTTTTAGTTTTTTAAATGATATTTAAATATAATCAACTAATAATCTAAATTAAATTAGAGACACCTATCAATGAATAGAAAAGTTATATCGGCAATAAGAATCAATTGTCGCCAGATCATATAGAAAACTGTAATTTCAATATTTCCTTCATTTCTAAAATCTTTACTTTCTTCAACCTCCTGATACTCTGATCAAAACCTTTCTCAAACCGTCCGTTGGTCGCTAGCTATTTTATTTTATTGTTAAGAATAAGCAAGTTGTAAGCAGTAGATAAGTAAGTAGTATAATAATTATGACACAACTAATTAATTAATTAATTATATTAGCAAATAATATAATACTTTTTTTCCAATATGTGTGTATTTTCTCACTTTACGTTAAAGAACTGATTTAATATTATTTTATAAGTAAAAAATAACGGTATTATATAACAGTATTTTTCTAAACATATTAATTAATATTCCTTAAAGACATCTAGCAACGAGTTTCAAATTTGAAAGATGTAAGGTAATGTTCCTTTTACGTTCACATCTTAAGAATTTTACTAGATTTACTGAATTATTTATTTAATTGTTAAAGCCTCTTTTCAATTACGCAACACCTGTTTCCTTCATTTTTCTTTTCTCTTGCAATTTTGATTTTAATTTGTCTAGATAATTGCAATTGAAATAAATGCAGTGTTAATCATCAACTGTTCGGATTCACCATTTCCCATATTATTTTCATGTAAAAAAGTGTTATTTCTGAAAATTGTTGAACATGAAATGCAGGAGGAAAAGGCAAGAACCTTATCTATAATAACATTTAAAATTTCTATTTTTTAAACTTCCATAAAGCAACAAAGTAAAAAACGTGAATTATTATAAAAATGCACATTAAGATATATCTCTAAATGCTAAATATTGTGTTAAGCTTCTAGTTTTTATATAGAGTTATAAAAATACACTTAGAAAATATGATGTGATATTCATAAAAACAGTAATTTAGCATTTGCATTGTTAATTGATCCGATGATGACCTGATGGTGATTAATTAATGAATGTAATGACCATCATAATATTCCAAAGTTAAAATGACTAGCTTTTATTTTATATTTTTAAAAAAAATACTCTTAATTTAAACTACAATTATGTAATGACAATGCAATCTTGACTAAGCTTAGAATATGAATGTATGATATTAATAATTTTCGGCTATATAATATCATCTATTAGAAGAAATGTAAATATTATACACTAATCAATCTAGAAGAAATGTTATGTATCGCTCAAAAATTCCGTAATTTTTGCTAGTCCATAATTTACATACATGCAAAATTCACATTTTTATTTTCTTGTTTAGATGTCTTCTTTGGTGTATTAGTACCACTGTGTTACTCAAGTTTACTTGTATTATATTTATGCATTACTTCTGCATCTTCATACATGCAAAATTCACATTTTTATTTTCTTGTTTAGATGTCTTCTTTGGTGTATTAGCACCACTGTGTTACTCAAGTTTACTTGTATTTATGCATTACTTCTATTCTTATAGAGACTCAAACAGACAATGAAAACCCCCCTACCACTAAGTTGACATCTTCAGTAGAAAGTAAACAAAAAGTAAACACACCTCCACACAACTGTTTGTATGAAGGTCTAGTAGAGTGTCCCATGTTCGACACTGTGTTTACTTCCTATAGAAAATGGTAACCTAATTGTCGAAATATCTGTCTAGAATGCAAATGCTGTTGTGGTAAGGGGTATTTATTACTTAAAGCAGTTTCTAACGTAACTGCATTTTTATGGAGTCTTATTTATTCTTATGTAAAGTATTATTTATAGTCCTATTTGTTGTTTAAAAGCACAGAAGACAGTACTAGTCTTAATTACTAACGATTTTCTGCTTAAAT
This sequence comes from Dermolepida albohirtum, assembly GCA_031893035.1. NCBI lineage: Eukaryota > Metazoa > Arthropoda > Insecta > Coleoptera > Scarabaeidae > Dermolepida > Dermolepida albohirtum. The sequence goes on along the minus strand of JAVIWB010000257.1, from coordinate 76,443 downwards.
GCGCTTACTGAAGTGTGTCTCTTGTTTGTTGTGAACGATTGACATGTTCCGACGGATTTCTGTACATTGGAACGAATCAAAAAAGATCAAGCTACAGAATAATGTTACTTTAAAATAGCGTATAATTTATTAAAATTGGCAGTGTTATATGTGACGATATTTTTCTTTTAATCTAGGAAATTTTCTGCTTTTTGAACATACATAGTTATATATGTAATTTTAACTTATCGTTAATATAGAGCAGTGACGGTTCATGAATTTTTGAAAGTAAGGATTACAGAAATTGTTATTCTAAATTAATAAAAATTCTTTCTTTGAAACTTTATATAGGTATTATGCATTAGTTTGTACTGCGTAAGTGGATCAGTAACTATTAAGCCCAAACGAAAGATGGCAAGACTAATAAACAAACTTATTTGTCCTTCAACTTGATAATTCTTCAAATATAACTGTCGAAATGCATATTCATTCCAATCGTAAAGACGTTTATTATTTGAATAGAAAATTAAGTCTTTTTAGCTTCTCTTGAAACATTGAAGAACTAGAAAACAAATAATTAGTTTATTTTAGGTTGAAATTATAAAACGATTAACACAAGCCAGACAAGTATATTTGATAAAAATGTAATGAAAGTTTAAAAAATATGTGTACTACAGATATTACTAAAAAAATACATTTTATTCAACCGCCATCTTGCACCATGATGGGAGTTGAATAAAATTATTCAAGCCAGCAGAGACTATACATATTTCATGGATCAACGGTTTAGATTTTGCATAATGAATTGGTTATGAAAATATTACTCACAAGATGGATCCCACATGAGGAAGAACGCATTTCAGCCTTCAATTTAGCAAAGTTAAGACATGATCCGAAAAATATTTGGCGTTGAATAATAATTGTATATCATACACCCGACATGAACCAACAATCAAAACAATGGACTGAAGCTGGCACAAGAGCGACAGAGAAGACAAAGACCATACATTCGGTCGAAAAGATTATTGCATCTCTTTTGGGACTGAAGTGGAATTCTTCTCATCAATTATCTTCAAAATGATTAAACGATAACAGACTTGCTTTGCTTTTACTACAGGATAATGTACGTATTTACACTCCGACTGTTTCGGTTGTAAACAGTCGTGAACTATATTTCAAATTACTTCCGCGTCCATCTTATTCGCAAATTTGCCTCCCTCAGACTTTTCCTTTCTCCCTAAACGAAAACTTGGCTCGGTTGCAAGAGATTTGGGTCTAATGAAGAGATAATTACTGCAACTATATTTACTTTTCTGAAGTAATAAAAAGACTTGAATATCAGTGAACGAAATGCTGAGTTACAAGGAGAACATACGGAGAAATAAAATAAATTTTTATCTAGACTCACAAATTACATATCCGCCCTGGCTGTGCATAGACTACTTCACATAATAAAGAGAAACTGTAAGCGAATATCTGTCTCGCAAACAAACTATTAAAAAATAGATAATCAATTACAAGCAAAATAATAGAACACAGGAATTATACGACCACAAAGTGCAGAAATTGGTCTCGACATGTATGTATATCTGTAAATTTTAAAAGCTAAAGTAATACGAGAAAGTTTATTTGACTGACATCACCAAAGTATAATGACACTAGCGTGAAGAAAACTAAAACTAGGAAAACCTGTTCCAGACTAACAAAATTAGGGTAAAAAACAGATAGCTTTGTGAGAGAATATGACTGTCGTCGGATCATGGAAGATTTTCCAACTTAACATAAACATAGAACTTTAATATGGTTGATTAATATTTAACCTTTATTGAAGTTATGAAAAGACGATACAGCCACAATTACTCAAAGACAGAAATAAAATAACAATGAGACTTTATCAACACCAATTAATTGCAATTGTTGCAATTAACAATGAATGAAAACTCACATTCATGACAATTGGTTTTAAAGCTTACAAAATTAGACAGAAATTGAAAACTACAACATTGAGGAAAAATCGCATATTTTTAAAAGAATATACACGTATTAACTTAAATGCATTGGCAATGTACAATTCTATGGCGGCTGCTATGAAAGTATAGAAAGAGCAATTCTAGATGAAAGAAGCGCTTTTACTGTGTCCGAAAGTAAAGGTTGTTTCAAATTGCGCGGTTTTTTTAAAAATAAATAAAATATAGAGTGAGCATTGAATTTGTTTGGGTACGTGAGTACTTAAAAAGTGTGACGTATGACATCTATAAAAATGGTTTCGTACACGGTACCACAACGTGTTCAAATTGTTGAATTATTTTATGAAAATCAGCGTTCTGTGAAAAGAGTTTTTAGAAAATTACGCGAATTTTATGGTTTATATAATCTTCCATCTGAGAGCACTATTGGTCGAATTATTAAAAAATTTCAAGAGACCGATGCCGTGGGGGTTCAAAAAGTGAAAAATACAGTCGTAGTGGTCGTTCACAAGAAAATATTGGTGTGGTTCGTGAAAGTGTTGCTGAAGATCCTGAAATGTTCATCAGACGACGTTCACAACAACTTGAACTTAGTGGATCAACAACATGGCGTATTTTACACAAGAATTTAGCTCTGTAGGCATATAAAGTTCAAATAACACAAGAACTGAAACCATTATACCATTTAAAACGTCGTTCATTTGTCAATTTCATCAATGAACAACCAGCTGAATTTTCTCAAAAAATAATGTTTTCCGATGAGGCACATTTTGGACTTGGTGGCTATGTTAATAAACAAAATTGCTTTATCTGGGGTGAGGAAAATCCACGAATTATTCATGAGAAGCCTATGCATCCTAAATGAGTTACTGTTTAGTGTGCATTATGGTCAGGTGGTGTAATTGAACCTTATTTCTTTGAAAATCCTGCTGGTGAAGCCGTAACTCAATGGTGATCGATATCGTCGAATGATAACCGAATGTTTGTGGCCTGAATTAATGAATATTGATTTATGTAGTTTCAACAGGATGGCGCTACACCCTCACTTTGCACAAGAATCAATTGATTTATTGAGAGGAAAATTTCTTGGACGTGTAATCTCAAGAAACGGTGATGTTAATTGGCCACCAAGATCATGTGATTTGACACCACTAGACTATTTTCTTTATGGTTATGTGAAAAGTCAGGTTTATAAAACTATCCATAATGAATTCCGGCTATGAAAGATGAAATTATTCGCGTCATTGGTGAGATAGAACCTCAAATATGTCAAAATGTCATTGAAAATTTTAACAAAAGAGTGGAGCTGCAAGAGAAGGCCATTTGACAGATATTATTTTTCGCATATAAAACTCATAACTGATACTTCAATTACCAATAAAAAGTTTTTGAAAGTGAATGCAAATTATATGTTTTATTTATTCTTTAAAAAAAACGCGAAATTTGAAACACCCGTTACATTTCAGATATCATCATTTACAACTATCACCAAAAGTGACTAGAGATATGCGAAAAAAAAGAAAGTTTAATTTGTATCGTATACAGAAAAGCAGTAAAGAATAATGAATCGGTAAACAATAGTCAAAGCGATAAAAGCGATATGTGTGATAAATATTGATCTGGTGGACGCTAAACTAAATTAACACTCAAGCTAGACATGATCGATCGTGCATCAAAATATATCAGAATTTTTAGGTTAATTAACTGGGAAGACATGAGGAATAAGGAATTGTTTTCTCCATTTTGATCAAATATATTTTACTATACCATTAATTTAAAGACTCAATTTTTCTTGTGTTTCAGCATTTGATAATAATTATCTTTCTTTGGATTTCTTTATAATTGGTAAAAGAAGTAAACTTAAATGTAACCATTGGAATATTAATGGTTTCAATAAGATAAATGAATAATTGTTATGTAAAATATAGAAGCAAAACTACGATTTTACTAATTTTAAATATTTATTTTTATAACGTAATATAAAAGATTGTACTTGTTACAATCGTTGTTTATTATGGTTTTGGAAGATATTATTATTATTAAGATAATATAATTTTCAATCATGTTGTTATCGACCTTTTGTTTGATATTTACATATTAACTTTATATTTTGTTGGACTCTCTTAATTAAATTTGAAAATGATAAAAAATTACAAGAATTTAGGATGATGTAACAATTTATTATTATATAATTCAATAGAATCCACCGTTTAGCAAACTGGAAATAAACATGTTACTTTACAAATAAACATAAAGATTTGGATTACGAAAAAGGATGCACATACTATATACTACTGTGGGCAAAAAATGTAAGACTTTTTAATTTAAATTTGCGCAAAACCCATCAAATATTCTTTTTCTAGGTTGGTATGACTGTCAGTGACATCTGTGCCAAATGTCACATCAAAATAATCATTAGTGTTTAGTATACGCTTGTCTTTCTGAAGTACAAAAAGTGCATTGGGCGATTTTTACAATGAGTGAAATTATTCAACAAAGAAGTTCCATTACATTTTGTGTACGGAATCAAATTTCTGGCGCTGAAACATTCAGAATGTTGCAAAAGGCCTATGGTGATAATTGTTTGTCGCGAACAAGTGGTTTTTGATTGGTAAAAATTATTCAAAGAGGGTCGAGAATGCGTTGATGACGAACCACGTCCAGGACGTCCATCAATATCAACTGATGATTAACATGTCAATAGAATCAAGGAATTGGTGCTTGAGAATCGACGATTAACAGTCAGAGACCTTACTGGCATCGTTGGAATATCGGAACGATCAGTGAAAACCATTTTTAAAGATCATTTGGGCCTAAGAAAAGTGAAAGCACGATTTGTTTCAAAATCACTCAATTTTTTCGAAAAACAGCGTCGCGTTGACGTCTGTGAAACAATGCTTTCCGACTATCAAGACAAAATGAAAGGCATCATAACTGGAGATGAGACTTGGATCATTATGACCCGGAAACAGACGATCAATCGGCCGAATATCGTATCAAAGGTGAGCCGAAGCCCAAAAAACCACGTCAAAGCAAGTCAAAAATCAGAGCTATGTTGACAGTTTTCTTCGATTATCGAGGCGTGGTGCACTCCGAATTCCTTCCGACCGGCCAAACTGTCAACAAAGAATACTATTTGAGTGTTATGCGTCGTATGCGCAATGCTATTCGTAAAAAGAGGCCAGAATTATGGGCCGACAACTCTTGGTTTTTGCACCACGATAATGCACCATCGCATACTGCATTAATTCTTCGTGAGTTTTTCGCCAAATTTTCAATCTATCGTGCCACAACCACCGTATTCGCCTGATTTAGCTCCGAGTGACTTCTGGCTATTCAACAAACTCAAACGACCGCTCCGAGGTAACCGTTTTGAGTCAATTGAAGACATTAAACGTGAATCGCTACGCCCATTGAAGGCTATTCCTGAAATTGACTTTAACAACTGTTTCGAGAATTGGAGGAAACGTTGGCACAAGTGTATTGGGGCCAGGGGGATTACTTTGAGGGGGACGAAATAGATTTGGAAGAATAAATTAAGAATTTAAAAATTATGAACAAAGTCTTACTATTTTTTGCCCACAGTAGTATATCCGTAATTTGAAATCTCGCAAAAATTTCATAAAATATTTATAAGTTCAAGGATAATCGGAGTCATTTTAAAAGGATATTTATTGCAGTATAAAACATAAAATAAATGATTAAAGAAAATAAATATCCCAATATAATCTAAATAATAAAGGAAATACAACAAAATTAACATTACAATTCACAAATACAATTTTTATATCATCTCTCTATTTTATGTGTATATGCACATATCTCCTATTCCGTTTTACTACAAATACAATTTTTCTTTCAGGTATATATAGACATATTAAATAAAAACAGTAGCTTCCACACAGATTACTTTCCTGAAGAAGATACTCCTCCTAAAGGCAAATCTGTATCCCATATTTCAAACATATCAAGAAGCGCAGGTAGTTGGATAAAATCTGCTACTAACTTTTGGAATAAATCATTTTATTGGTGATAATTAATAATAATATAATACTTCTAATGTTCAAAATAATGTACACAAATAAAGACTTTTGCTTTAAAGCTTTTATTAAGTTAGAAACGATTGTCTACATTTAAAGTCATTTATTTAAAGAATTAAATTTTCAATGCTACGAGATAATTCATGACATCCTAAACACAGTACATCTAAGAAATTTTTAAGGAATTTTAATTCTTTTTTTTAAATATTTTCAAAATTCTTAATTCAGACAACTTTTGGATGTTTCGAACGAAAAATTTCTATATTCAGATTAACACATAATATTCTTCTTACTGGTTACTGGGCACATACATATCTTCCATGCATATATGTACGTGCTAATAAAAACTTGTCACACGTGTCAAATTCAGATCCTAATGAAACCCGGTAGGTAAGTAGAGCATGTTGTGACCTTTTTGTTTGGGTGGAAAAACACTCTGAAAAGGTGGAACACCTCTTTGAAAATTGACGAATTTTTATTTTATTTTTTTGAAAGAATCGAACGGAAAAATATGTTATTGCGGTATATACAGGTTATTGCATTGAAGCACAACTCTCATATGCTAGAATTTGTTACAGTAATTTTGAAAACGAATATGAAAAGTTGTTTATCTCTGACACTTTTTTATTAATTTTAAAACATTTTGAACATACAAGGTACGTCAAAGACGTGAAACAAAGGCATGCGTTATTACATACACCAATCTTCCATGACGAGCAAACACAATCACTACACCAGCTAATATTTTCTAATATTCACAATTATATTCATACAAATATAAACACGAGATTACATATTTGAAACAACAAATCCTTACAAAATATTAAATACTAATAATAAGGTATATATTGTAACAAGTAATTAAATTATGCACTGATGAGCGGTATGATAATGAAGGTCTTCAAAAAATGCCCGGTGCATAAAAAAAATAACAAATGATGCAGATATATCACATGAAAGCAACGGGGAGGGTATGGATCGTTTAGGTTTGAAAAGGTAAAATTCGTGAGATGTTGAGACAGTCTGATAATCTATGTAACCGCTCTTATATCAGGCATATGTATAAAGATTGGTATATTTAGAGGACGACAATCAATTGTGTATCAATAACATTACTTCGCAAATGGAGATTAATATTACAGTTCGAGATAAGAACCGGGTCAGAAAATCGTCTTATAATTTTTTTGGTGTTGCAAGTACTTGAACAATCTTTGTCAGAAGAGATAGTTTTCTTCAAGGATTGTGGACAGTAGCCTGACAATGAGTCTAAAAGCATAACTCTTTCATCCAGTGATTATTAATTACGAATTAATGAAACAACGGTTAAAAATGCAATAAAACAAAAACGGTTTGAAATTTTGCCAAATTTTTTTTTTGTTGTGAAGTACAATTGTTCTGGTTAGAGATGGAATATTATCTCATTCATATAGCTGCCGCGGCTGACCTCACAGTACCCCATTCGATCGGACCAATTTTTGAGCACTTTTTCGGGTGTATGGGGTCGTATCTCGGCAATGGCATTACAAATGTTGGCCTTCAAATGCTCAATTATCTCTGTTTTGTCGGCATAACACTTGTCTTTAACGCCGCCCCACAGAAAATAGTCCAACGGTGTCAAATCACAGCTTCTTGGCGGCCAATTGACATCACCATTTCGGCTAATTAAACGGCCATCAAACGTTTGACGCAATAAATCGATTGTGGCATGAGATGTGTGGCAAGTTGCACCATCCTGTTGAAATCAAACATCGTTTACATCAATACCATGAAGAGCGGGCACAAAAAAATCGCTTATCATGGTGCGATAGGTGTCTACATTGACCGTAATGGTTGTGCCGTCCTCATTTTCAAAGAAATATGGGCCAATGATGCCTCCGCTCCACAAGCCGCACCAAACAGTCACTCGTAATGGGTGCATTGGCTCCTGTAAGACCACGTGTGGGTCTTCTAAGCCCCAAATATGGCAATTTTGCTTAACGTACCCACCAAGATGAAAATGAGTTTCATCTGAAAAGATGATTTTTTTGGCAAAATCGACATCATCGTGCAGTTTATCGTTGGCCCATCTAGCGAAGCGAAAACGAAGCGGATGGTCATGCGGCTTCAACTCTTGAACCAATTGAACTTTGTAAGGCGTCATACCGAGATCTTTTCGCAAAATTCGACGTAAACTGGTGCGTGAAATGTTCAATTCTTGAGAACGATGACGAGTTGATGTTGATGGATTCTCACGCACACTCTCAGCCACAGCTTCGATAATTTCGGGTATACGCACTGTACGAGCACGCTCACGTCTTGGCGCATCAACAATGAAACCAATTTCACGAACTTTAGCAATAAACTTGCGTATACCGGGCACTGTTGGTCCTTCTCTGCGACCAAATTTTGTACGACATTTTCGTGCAATTTCCGACCTATTGTCTTTGTTTTGGAGATAAATTTCCAATAAATCCCAACGCGGCTCAAGCGTAAATCGATTAATTTCGTTCAGTGGAGATAATATACTGAATTTTGTGACAGAATAGAATGACATAAGTATTAACAGATTCGAAATAACCGGTGGTTCAAATTTAAACCGATAGATGGCGCACCCGTTACATAGGTCAAATTAGTAACAATCTTTTCAAATTGCATTGCTTACACCTTTATATACAATTTCTGTTCATTTGTCAAACTCGCAATTAAACAAAATGTGTGTAGTAAGTATTGAAACAGACAAACATTATTTTAAAATAATGTGTTCTTGAAATTGCTATTAGAAAACAATACCTTTATCATTAGTTTTCAGACAATAAGACTTGCTTTGCAAGTATATATATCCTTGTAAATATTTAGTAATTATGATAACAAATAACAACACCAATGGAAACGTAACTAGTTGGTAAGACTCTGTTTACACTAAAAATAGTTGTATCTGATATCATATCGGTTTACAATTGTGGTGAGCAAATTGAATTATCTACAACTATATGAAGCAGGATGATAGTGTATACATCAGAGACGTTATCTCTGAACAATAAAAGAATATAATACGAGGGGTAGTCACAAGTAACCGAAATTTCTCTATAAAAACCTGTATTTTATTTTCTTTTACAAAACAACCTTAACGCCTTCAACATACTCTACATTTTTTAACTATATATATTTGTTTTATCGATGAGTCCATTGTTGGAAACATTGTCCGAACTTGTTTTCTGTATGGCTGCGAACTGCTGTGTCGTTTTTCTTCTTCACCTCTTCCATGTCGTTAAAACGGTGTCCTTTCATGTCCCTCTTCATTCTTGGAAACAAAAAACGTACGAAGCAAGATCAGGTAAGTAGAGGGCGTGGGACAAGGGATTGATAAAACTGTGTGAGCAGGTGCATTGTCATAGTGAAAAAATCATTCTCCCATCTGCCACAAATCGGGCCTCTCTCGTCGCACACTGTTACACAGTCTTCTCGGGACCTCCAAATAAAATGTCTGATTAATTGTTTAACCGGATGGTACGCTGTTCACTTAAGTGCGACATTACAAAAAACGACGAGCAAACGAAAATGGTTTTACAAAAAAATGCACTTTAAATGCAACGACACTTTATTCGGCGAAAGAACCGACTGCACTGAATGCAGAACAAGTTGCGTCGCATGCACCTAGCTGCAGAAATGCGTGCTAGGTAAGTCTATATGATTGAAAATGTATCAAAATAAGATGAACTGCTTTTGATGTTTGTCCATATTACTATAATAAACCCTAGCAGAGGAGAGTCGTATGCCGCATTAACATGTTTTCAAAGAACTTTCGATATGATACATGTTTTATATTTAAATTTTCATTCTTTTTCGTTAAAATGTTATATCAAGAAAACTGAAAAAGTTTGTCAATTTTCAAAGGGATGTTTCATCCCTTCGGTGTGGTCTTTCGCTCTTACGAAGAATTTTATTTTAAACTCTACTTACTTACCGAGTTTCATTAAAATCTAAATTTTACACCCGACAACCTTTGCCTTCCAAGTCATTTTAAAGTACTTTTCGTGGCCAATCTTTTAATAATTTTGTTTTTAAGTTACATTTAATTATATCATTCTTTTTTATTATTTCTTATTATTATTATGAATAAATTATATATATATATATATATATATATATATATATATATATGTATATGTATATATATACTACTACTCGACACTTAATTCGAATTTTGGCGAGCAAACTGGTAGATTCATGTGCTATATAGGTATTTGCTCGTAGCGTCTAACTTCTCCAGGACGCCAAAATAAGTTGCGTGTTTACACCGTTAACTTGATCTAACATTAAAAACTGTTATTTGCATTCTCTCTTAGATCTTCTTGAAAAGATTAAAGAAAACCGAAATGGATATACTTAACGAGCAGATTATATTGCACAAATACTGTCGGCCCTTCGAGATATATTGCCCAGACTTTAAGTAGCATTGTGACTTCTAAAAGAAAAACATACTCGCTTCTTCTATATATCGCCAATTCCGCCGTCTATATATAATATCCGTCGGATCGAAGCGGGTGTTATTGCGGTTCCACGAAGATTTTTCTTTAATCTCACGATGTAGAAAATGTTTTTTCATCGGTAAAAATAACTATCCCGATTTCGCACTTTCTTGAGGAAAGTATAACCTAACCATTGCATTTTCGGCACTTAATATTGGTTTCTTTGCCGGTTGTCGAGAATGTATGCCATTTATACGCAACATTCGCCGAATTGTACTTTTACTGCATGTTAATTGCAATTTCTCTTTTATCATAGCAGCCGATGTAAAAGGATTATTATGGATATTTTAACGATTATTTTCTTCATCAATGTCGTTTAAAACCTTACGTCTACCTCTATTATGCAAGGTGCGGAGTGGATGGGCATCGCTATCGTCGCGTTCCCTTCTTAACCACCTTATTATTTGGCTAATCAATCATCAAATAATATGTATAACAAATTATAGCTAACACGAACTACGAAATATCAATAATCAAATTTTGTTTAACAAAGCTCGATTTGAGGTGTAGTGTTTGTATAATGAATTATCATTTATTAAAAATAAAATGCAAATTCAAGACGTTTCATTCATTATTATAGAATGTAAGTTTATTAAAATACTAGAAATATTTAATACCTTTCATATCTGTAGATGAAAAACATCAATTTTTTAGATTATTAATTTAAGTATAATGACAAATAAAAACAATAGGATGTGTATGAAAGAAATAGTAAAAAAATCATACACGTATCTTATTTGTAATAAGAGAGCCAGCTATTTCTATATTTTTGCAATAATCATAGTTTCACAAGCTTTTATTATAAAAAACTAAACTGCGTCGCAGTTCCACTTTCGATTCCATTACAGCAGTGAGTTCATTAATGATTGTGATGGAACCTTATGCAACCAAACATACACTATTGGTAGCCGTACATTCAAAATTCCCTAGACCCTAGAAATCTATAGTTTTAAAAAAATTATCCAACACACTTAATATGAAATTAAATCCAACTTACCGCTCTAACCACCAAAAATTTACCAATACTTCTGAAAATTACTAATAATTGATAACACGTAATTACAAATCAAATAAAGCAAAATGTCAAACAATTTAGTAGGGTTATAAAGAGAGATCTGTCACGATCTAGTTACAAGGATATTTCATACCAACTGTAATCTTTGTTGTTGTATACTTGGTTGCATAATCCGTCTCAATCTTTATTGAACACATTGTATTTAACATATTAAAGATTTCAGGGAAATAAATATAAAGCAAGAATATGAGAACAATTATTTGAGTAATAGAAATATTCTAAAACTAATATAAGCTTAATAATTGCATAAAATTAAAAAAATTACATATTTATATATTCATTAACAATTTTTTTTCCATTTACGTATTGTTACATTTCGTGTAACTGTTATAATTTAAATTAATTTTTTGAGCTAACGAAGCGAGAATTAATAAAAATAGAGTACTTACCAATAAATCAACTGTGTCCGAGATTTGTCGCAAGGTAAATCCCGATTCCCGCAAACGTACGATTTTTGATCGCGTTTCTAAAATCGAATATACCAATCTTGACTCAAATTTAAAAAATTCTGAGTAAATTTTCAAACTATTGAATTAAAACTAATGAATAAGGGATTCTGCAAAAACCTATAATCGTAAAAAATTATGTATAAAATAAAAACAAAACAATTATGCTCATACGGAGCGTTTCGACTGAAACCGAGGATAGTGAATAACAAGAAAAACATATAAAAGTCAGATTAACTACATAAAAACGAGGATACTAAATGTAACAATCAATTTAACAGTCATTTACATTGTAAATATTAGTGTAATGCACTATTGAAAATTTATAAACTGAAAATTAACACGAATACACACAAATATATATATATATATATATATATATATATATATATATATATAAGGGGTGTTTCAAATTTCGCGGTTTTCTTAAATAATAAATAAAACACATAATTTGCATTCACTTTCAAAAACTTTTTATTGGTAATTGAAGTATGAGTTGTGACATTTATATGCGAAAAATAAGATCTGCCAAATGGCCCTAAAGAAAATAGTCAAACGGTGTCAAATCACATGATCTTGGTGGCCAATTAACATCACCGTTTCTTGAAATTATACGTCCAAAAAATTTTTCGATAAATCAATTGATCCTTGTGCAAAGTGAGGTGTAGCGCCATCCTGTTGAAACCACATATCCTCTAAATCAATATTCATTAATTCAGGCCACCATTGACAGTTACAGCTTCACCAGCAGTATTTTCAAAGAAGTAAGATCCAATTACACCAGCTGACCATAATGCACACCAAACAGTAACTCGTTTAGGATGCATAGGTTTCTCATAAATAATTCGGGGATTTTCCTCACCCAAATACAGCAATTTTGTTTATTAACAGAGCTACCAAGTTTAAAATGTGCCTCATCGGAAAACATTATTTTTTGAGTAATATCAGCAAATTGTTCATTGATGAAATTGACAAATGAACGACGTTTTAAATGATCTAATGGCTTCAGTTCCTGTGTTATTTGAACTTTATATGCCCTCAGAGCTAAATCCTTGTGTAAAATACGCCATGTTGTTGATCCACTATCTCCAAGTTGTTGTGAACATCGTCTAATGAACATTTCAGGATCTTCAGCAACACTTTAACGAACCAAACCAATATTTTCTTGTGAACGACCACTACGACTGTATTTTTCACTTTTTTGATCTTCCACGGAACCAGTCTCTTGAAATTTTTTAATAATTCGACCAATAGTGCTCTCAGATGGAAGATTATATAAACCATAAAATTCGCGTAATTTTCTAAAAACTCTTTTCACAGAACGCTGATTTTCATCAAATAATTCAACAATTTGAACACGTTGTTGTACCGTGTACGAAGCCTTTTTGTAAATGTCATACATCACATTTTTTAAATACCCACATACCCAGACAAATTCAGTGCGCCATCTATATTTTATTTATTCTTAAAAAAACGCGCAATTTGAATCACCATATTATATATATATATATATATATATATATATACCGAGTCCTGCCATAAATACTGATATAAGGTTTTTAAGTACAAAAAGAAAACTGCAAGTTGGATTTAAATTATTTTTTGATAGTTTATTTTGGCAATAGTAAGCTACAAAATACAATGCAAATTACTCGAAATGGCCGCCATTTGCCTTAATACAACGCCGAAGTCTGCAGGGCCACTCATCAATCGCTGTACGGACGATATCCATGGGAAAATTGTCAATTGCTTCTGTTAACGCTTGCTTCAATGATTACAGGTTGCGATGGGGTCTTCTACAGACCATGCCCTCTAACATTGACCACAGTTTGTAGTCGAGCGGATTTAGGTCAGGGCTTGCTGACGGCCAATAGTCAGTACTAATAAACTCAGGTACATGATTTTCAAGCCATTGCTGAGTTGTTTTGGACTTGTGAGCGGGCGCAGAATCTTGTTGGAATATCCATGGTTGGTTTTGGAACATGGTGTAGTTCAGGGGCTTCACTACATTGCTTAAAATGTCTCGTTGATAGTTTTTGACCGCTGTTTTAACACCTTTTTCACAAAAATGCAAGGAAGTGACACCGTCGTAGGATACTCCCCACCAAATCATCACTGAAGCAGAAAAATGGCGTCGCTGAATCCTTGGCACCACTTCACTGGCTTCCTTGGAGGACCGTGCATACACCCTATCATTCTGCTTGTTAAAAGTTTCTTCCACGGTAAAAATTTTTTCATCAGAAAACAGAATTTTTTTGTAACGTTCTTTGCCGTACAACGATATCAGGTGTCTGCATTTTTTCTTCCTATTCTTTTTTAATTCAACGTTAAGGCGCTGTCCTGCTTGTCGTTTGAAAGCTCTAAGTCCTAGGTCTTGTTTAATGATACGGCTCATGGTTCTCGGAGCAATACCCATTTCACGAGCCATGATTTTCTGTTTGCGGACAGGATGTCGATTGATGCGGGACCTCACAGCATTGATGGCCTGTGGTGTACGAACTATGCGAGGCCGGCCAGATCTTTTACGGTCGATTACATTTCCAGTATCAATGAATAACTTAACAGTACGATACACAAACACACGCGTAATATTTAACGGTTTCAATAAAACAAAAATACGGGCTCTTTCTATTCCACACTTATGAAGTGCAATAACCGCAATACGGCTCTCCATAATGACGACTCACGATGTAGTGAAATTGTTCGGCACTTTTGTAAAGCATATATCAAATGTCAGAACTGCCAACATAAAATTTTTGTGCTTTCAAGTTATCATCTGCAAAAAGGTGCGTTTACACTTGTATCAATACTTATGGCAGGACTAGATATATATATATATATATATATACACATATATATATATATATATATATACATATATATATATATATACATATATATATATATGGTTTGTAATTCTTGCTCACACACATAAATAAGGGGCTGTAAATTAGGTAGATTACCATCGCCTCTATTCAGCCTATATCATACGAGTTACTTCGACGATATGCGTTAGAGTAAGTTGTTTCTTTCTTCCGAATATCATTGTTCGTTGGGTCATTTATTTTGCATCTGATTGCACGTATAAGTATATTAGCATATTATAAAGTTAAATGTATATTTTACTTAACATTAGTGCACATATTGTAAATTTTTAAGACATGTACCTGCACATATTTTATCAAATTTTAATACAGGCATTCCTTTGCTCTACTTAAAATCATGTCTACAAAATTGAAGAATGCATATATGTAAATGAAGAAAATACATACGAAGAAAATAATTTTGTTGAATTAATTATGAAAACTTAACGAATAAAAAGTGTGCGTATATAAGATTAAAATAAACAAAAATAATATTTATTTGTTTATTGAAAACGAATCTTTTACACAACCTATGCATTAATACAAACATCAGAATGAAATCTGATACACTTATTACTAAGTATATAATATCTTACAATAATACTTGATATAAAATGGAATGTTTTCAATCACTGAAACAAACATAACACAAATAATCAGTATTTTAACCCCTTGGAGCATTATACCCATGTATTGTATTTCTTTGGAGAAAGTTATATTAAAATAAAATTAATCATCAGAGAGCCATCGAATTGAAAAATGTTGGTAGAAAATTGTGTATTTAGCAAAAATTTAGAATAATATTGTAATTATAGCGTAAATTATGCGTTATTATTTGGTTGAGTTGGTTTGTGCAGAAAGAGGTTAATATATCGTCCCTGTCTGGACAAATTTATATATCCTATACCAATTAGTTCATGTAATACTAAAAGTAAATTGCGAATTTTTAAAATATTGTTTTCTAATTTTGCAACGTATTTTTATAAATATTTGGACAAATATATGTTCTTCTTTTAAAAACCTGACAAAAATAGCAATCTTTTAATAATTTCTATTATGTACATCAGCAAATGCAAAGGCAACAGATGGATTTTTTTGTAAAAATATATTTCTATAAGTACACATGAAGTAGCTGCATGTAACAGATATAAAACACTATAACAGGGAAAGAGAAACAAATACAACTTAAAATATCCTATTAATATTACGGAAAGAGAAACGAACAAAACAAAAACGTTTATCCTTAATTAATTTACAATAAATTATAAAATAAAGTATAAAAAAATAGTTTAAAAAATATGCTAAAACATTTGTACAAAATTAACAAGTAGACCATGTACGTAGGCCTAATTGTACTAAAGCTAAATTTAAACTATGACTAAAATTACTTTTATTATTAATAGGTATATGAGTTTCAACATTCTAGATCGTCATTACTACACAAAAACGAAGGCGTACTTATCAACAAAACTTAACAGACATTTATTGCAACGACAAAATAAAATATATTACTCATTTATCTTTTTAGTTCAACATATACCTTTCCAATATCTGTCTTTTTGATCCCAGTTCGAAATTGTACAGTCTCATTTTCTAATTTTTTTTTAAAGAGAAATGTTAATATTATATTTTTTTTTGTTTTAAATATTAAAACAGTTTCATTTAAGTCATTGAATTGCTAAAACACAATTGCGCAAACAAGTATAAAGATAATTAAATAGTACAAATCTTAAGTACATTCTTCTAGTTCCTTTCATTCTCTACCTTACAGCCTTCCATTTTTTCCCTTAACAATTTTACACGTAAAAATATGTACTACTTTTAATGAAATATATATGATTTACGATACATACGGATGTATAAGAAAATATTGAAAATACAGTGAGCTCTCGTAAGTTAAAAAAAAGTCTTTAGAAAACTCCAAGAAATAAGGTTGAAGAGAGCAATGTATACATATACAATATGTATTAAATAAAATTTATTCGTATACAGCTCAAATTGCACTGTTTAATATAATGTAATGGATTGCTTGTCCAAAATAACTAAAAGTAGTTTGTCGATTCTGAAATTTCTATAGCATATACAAATAATAGGACTAAATAATAGTTAATAATGGAAGTGACTACCGTGGTTTCGAAAAAATAAAATAATTAAAAATCCAAAATTCGCCCATTATAAGCCAATATTTCTTTATTGCCTACAGTTAAAGAGCCAAAAAATAAAATAAAAATTTCGGCTGTATATCATTAGATTGACCGAATAGGGAAGAAATATATAATAATTGTTAACAATAATTTGAATAATTTAAAACTATTATTTACTGTATTGTCATTTTTCCTTAGAGAACTTAAACTTATACATATAACAGAAAATAATAGTAAAAAAATCTCCGACGATATGAAATACTTTTTTTATGATTGGCATATTTTATAAGTAAAATGTGAAAAATTTATATTAATTTTCCTCTCAAATATGTATTTGAATTTCATCCAAAATTAAGCTGTTAGATGAACATAATTTTTGACACAACTTTTATTATCATTTTATCGCATTTTTTATACATTTGATAATTGTAAATTATATAGTCTGGCATCTAATAAAGAACTCCTGGTACATGTACGCAAATATATATGAATTATGTAAATTTTAAATAAAAGGTTCATTTGCGAGAATGATTCAACTAGACGTAGACTTTCTGTACTACGGTAGTATTCCTTAACGTATAACAACGAGACACTATCGATCATTCAGTGGGTGTATCGAGCATAATTCAGCATTATATATTGACATGCGCAAATGTCAGAACAGTAGCTGTCAGCATAAGCGAAGCAGAAGTTTCTAACATCATATCGCAACCTATTGTTATTAATTTTATTTCTAACGATTATCTTAAGATAAATGAAATTTCGTCGGGATTGTATAAACAGTCCGGTAATGAAATGTCGCAGACTGACCTGTCAAATGTCGCAATGAAATACAAAATCTAATCCATTTTCATTGTTCGCGCACTAGTCAAACACTGGAAAATATTCAGGACATTCGCAATTTCTTTTTTATAGATCGATGAATTCTAGTGGCATTGGCATTGTTAGCGTGGAAATTGTGGGTTCGAACTTAGAATGAAGATTACCTAGTGAAAGACAAAGCACAATTCTCGGCAGGCAAACGTTTTATAGGGCATTGTGAGGCAAGGCAGATAAATACCGACTACTACTGCGAATTGTTAAAAAAGATAAAGGTACCGTATCAATCAGTCGTAAATTACTGGCTTATCATGCCGAGGGTTTGAGGAAAAAATTCTATGCCTTGCTGTCTGGGAGATTTCCGTCTCGTTTAAGTTCATGCTGGTAACCAAAAATCTTAAGTCGTACCACAAACGCAGACACAATAATAACTCATGGCTTGCCAGTGCCCCCTGTAATTGGCGTTAAGTCACTGAGAGATTATAATAATTATTATTAAAATGACTTGGAATTTCAATCCGCAGGCCATTGTTGCTTCAAGACAATACCAGACTTCATATCACCTCACTAATACAATAACTTCTAACAAACTAACAACCAACCTATACATATATATCTCAGATTTGTCGGAATCTGACTATCATGTGCTTGCGTCACTAAAGAAAGCATTAGGAAGATACAGTTGAAAACGATGTGCGAAAACTTCATGTAGAATTGTCTTCATACTCGCTCCCTTACTTTTTATAATACTGACATGACAAATCTTCAGCTGCGTTGGCAAAAATGTATAGAGCATAGTGGAAGGTATGCACAGAAATAAGCATCAATCTGTTGTTCAACTATTTATATAATAAAATCATTTTTAAAAAGTTTCTTTCATATTTAAACCACTCTTGTTTTTGTTTATACTTATAATATTGCTGAAGAATGAATATTTTGTGTCCATTATTCAAAAATAACAGATATAGAAGGATAACGAAAAAGTGTTAAAAATATACTTAATTCTTTTCAAAAGAATTAAGTATATTTTATGTACAGGTCGTAACTTTCTGATATTCCATGACAAAAATAAAATAAAAAACGCACTACTTAGTTATAACACTGTATTTATAATAAATAAGCAACTGCAGTTTTGACTAAATTGGTAAATAAGGAAAATTAAACAAATATAACCAACAATTTATTCTAATACCCAAATTGGGGCGTAGCAGAGGCTAATTATGAATGATATGAGTTATGAATGAACAAGACATTATGGATGGGAAAACCAAGAACACAATATAGATGTTCTTTAATATTAGTCGCAAGTACAATTGTTTCTTTTCTCAACATTTTTTACGTTAAACTGTCACCTGCCCTGAAACTGTTTCAGTGCAGTTGACGCGGTTCCAGCCCTGAAACCCAGAAGCAGATAGCATGGACCACGACCGCGGAAGTCTACGTACCAAATTATTAACTACTAAATTTATAGGTCGCCTATAAAAGTGAATTGTCCTCGCTTATCCATAATTATTGAAGCTGGGGTACGAAACGTCGGCAGATATACAATCGACGCGGTTCCAGCCCGAAAACCCAGAAGCAGTTAGTAGTTAATACTTCAGTATTGCATTGAATCATACAAAACTCTTTATGCCTCTTGCAACTGGTTGATACTGATACACCGAATACTATAGCAGTTTTGGCATTATTTTAAATAGTATATTAGTCGGACTTGCACAGTCGGCGTCGGCAAAATAATCAAACATATTTTTACAAAAAAAAAGTGCGTCAATTAAACAGTGAGCTTCGTGAATTAATTATTCACCATCATCAAAGTGAAGGAAGTTATGAGACCATGGGTAAAATTACGGAAGCGCATCTATTGTCAAATATATAATAAAATATATAAAACTGGCATCGCATTGTAAATAAGCTTAAAATAAATAAACCGAAAAAATTAACGAGATGAATGATGGATATTAGGAAATCTTTAAAAAAAACCTCAATCTCAGTGTACCTAAACTATCGGCAGAAGTTAAAAATTTCCTTAATAAAACCGTTAATGATGAAATTATTAGAAATGTACTTTGGACAAATTATCACTACTTGCGCGGAACAAACAGTAGATTTCATCAGTCAATCGTCAAAAATGAAGATTTTGAATACTAACAGTAGGCAATATTTACCGATGAAAGTAAATTTAATATCTTCATCTCAGTTACTAGTTAAAAATTTGAAGTATGGTGGAGGATTGCAGATAATCCGAGGCTATATGTTTTCAAATGGTATCCGTAACACGGTCTTTATTTATGGAAGAATAGATAAAAGGGCTTATTTTTATATACCAAAGAAAAACCTATAACGTTGGCGAGTAAGGAATTCTGAATACGCTTCATTTTATAGCTACAACAATCCTAAACATACTTCACTAGTGATAATGATTGTTACATAAAACTACGAGCTGCATCTAAGAGTAAAGAATATCCCACAAAATATTAATACATGAAAAAGTGGCCCGAATTAAATTACGAAAATTACGAACGAATTTTACGAACCCATTTTTTAGATTTGTTGCAAATTTTCAAATTTTTGATTACTATTTTATTTGCGTTGGCGTTCTTTCTCAATACACGTATACAAGGATATCTACTTTAGAATATGTATTTTTTATATCCATAAATGTGTTTCTATTACACTTTTTAAAAGTCCGCTTTTAGAAGCAATTATATGATTTGGACTGTGAGCTATTTTATATACTTTCCAGCTTTAATTCTCCAAATCGACGATACACTAATAAATGTGTAATATTTTACAGTAACAGTAAATGTAATCATCGCAAATTCATAGCAAAATATTTGCCTGTATGTTACTTTATTTTGAAAAAGAGAAGTAAAAATACATTATCTGAATATAAAGTTATGCGAGGGCAGTAAAAAGTTAAGTAACACCGTGTTTATGAAAACAGGCAGAAAGCAAAAGAAAACGAATGGTACAGAAGGGCATTTGATGTTAAATTAGCACCGAGAAGTTAACACTATTATTATAAATAATTATGAACTGTAAGAAATGTAGTAAACATATTTAAATACGAAAATATATTGAGAAGAAGACTTTAAAAAATTTCGACACTTAATGATGAAAGTTAAACGATCAAAAATTAACTTTATTTATTTAAGAACAGATGTGCAACAACTTATTAATAAACAAATTTCCAAGGAAATAATTGAAGAACTCTAAGAAATAAAGACTACAACGAACAAGTAGGGCGTAAAATGCAATTTATATCGGAAGCAAAGAGATGGAAACGTATCAATGTAATTCTCTCAGATTAAAATAAGTTTAATGTATTCGAAAGTGATGGTAAATTTTAAGAAGAAAACCTAATACAACAACGAATAAACAAAATTTATGCCGATAACATATGATAGCATAAGAATGTTACTTCTCGGTAGTTGATGACTTACACTTTATTGATTCTAAAATGGATTAATATAATATATATTTTTAAAACAAACTTATTTGAAACAGTGAAACATTAAGTCTGTGCAGTCATTAATGAATTTAATATATTTTTCACTTATAATTTTTTTTAAGATGTACTTGAAATTTTGTTTCTAACTGTATACAATGATGTCTATTTTCTCATTATCACTTATTTTGGATTTAAAATGGTTAACGCCTGAACGAATCTGAATTTTTGAAACGTATTTTGAATAATTATTATTAATTAATAATCAACTGTTTTGCTGGTATATTCTGCATTAATAAAGTGTAGTACATTTTTAGTATGTTCTGTATCTAAGCACAAATGTACTTATATTAAGCAAGACGTGGAGAAACAAAGCTCCGTTTCCGGTTTTTGTCAATGCCCGACGCAACGATCAAAATGACGATTAAATCATTGTCTTGTATGTTTCTAGTCAAAGCATACAATTTGTAACAAGTGCAGCATTTTGTAAAAATCGATTATTATATTTTATATTTTCAATATAAAATTGATTTACAGCTCTCTGTTCTTTAATGGGTATTATATTTAAAAATTTTAAATAAAATGAAAAGGAGATAACATGATAATACAGACTGTGGCAAATAGGCTTTCCATTCTACATCCTATATAAAATTTGTTAAAATAAAGCTGAAATTGGAATGTATCTTTATCACAAAATGTATTATTACGTACAGGTTTTCCACAAAAGAATGCCGGTATTTTTAAATGTAATTCCTTACAGTGGAATATTTAGAGGTTAATTTTGCTTACAGGTAAATACAGAGGGCGCCATGAAAACAGGGGAATATAAGAATAAGTACTTTATTTTAAAAATTTTAATTTTTATACTCCACCACATACATTAAAAAGTATTTTATTTTTAAAAATAACACCTTTGATATACGTATTATACTATCTAGCACGGGTATGGGGAACTTCTGACATAAATTCAGTGATAACATTTCATTAATACCGAATATTCTACTTATTTACAAAATCATGACGAGATAGAAATTAGCTTATCGTTCATCCAGTTTGTTGTTAAAACGTTGATCAGTCCGTACTACTATTAAGCACTACCAGGAAACAGAATCGTTTCTTAACAAACAGAAAAGTAATCGAAACCAAAGAGACCGACAAGAGATGACAGATTTTTAGGGTGAATCGAAGCATACATACATCACTGCCTTAAAGCTACAATAAAATATGGCGACGGTAGTATTATGGTTATGGTTTGGAATGGTGTGTCTGCGACTGGCGTTGGAGAGCTTTATTTGTGCGAAGATCGCATGATCGCTATGATATGTTAGAGCTAGTATTGGTGACGTCTATGTTAAAATTATTAGACGAAACACACCAAAATACTACTTACAGCAAGATAATCACCTTTGTCATAAATCACGTGTGACAAGGTGGTGGTCTAACGGTAATGAAATGCGAATACTAACCAAAAAAGATTGTTATAACCTTGTATGTAGCATGCTAGAAAGAATATATGCAGTGTCCAAAGCATAGATATGCAACAAAAATACTGATTTTTGTTAAATAAGATACTATTAAAAGAAATGTTGCCCTTTTCTATTTATTTTATTTCGTTTATTATACTTATAATTAAGAAATCTGATGGGCGACTAATATATATGAGCAAGGCTGTTTACTATGTTGACGAAAATTGTTATGATGTTCACATATAATTTGAAAGAAAGTTTCAAAAATATTAATTAAATATTCGAAAAAAACATAACTGAACTATTAATTACAGCATGTATTAGCTAATGTTTCGCAGGACTAATAACTATTTTTTACAATATGTTTGCTTTTTAGATTTTTATAGAAACTGTTAATTTGTTAAAATATTTTTTAACGGAGTATTTCTTGATCATAAATTATGATATAAATTTGAGAAGGAGTAACATTATAACCCGATAAAGTTATCTCTTTTCGATATACTGATATACCCTTTGCTATCATAATATTCCACAGTCAGAATTATCTTCTTTTAATAAAAATCAGGCAGTATTTTATAGAAATCCTGTTTATCAATTATTTTTATATTTAACAAAACTTTACAGTTATTTTATTAAAAGTTGTCTTCATTTTCTTAAGTGTAAAATTTTAATTTCTCTTTAATAGTAGACTTGTATACAATGAACCTATTAAATTTAATTTTTCTATGTTTCTAAAACAACTTTGGCAAGGCAAAATTTAAAGAAATAATATTGCTTACATTTGTACACAAGTTACAATAAACGCATTACCAACAAAAATGTTAAGTTACCTGCATGGAAATGGTAAAATGAAAATCACAGGATTCTTCCTTTGCGCTTATTGTATATCTTTTGTGTATAATACATTAATATTAATTACAACTCACCTTACTTAAATCTATAATATCTACGTTATAAGTTCATTATATACAGGTATATTTTACGTGCATAAAAAGCTTTAAACTTAAATGGAAACAGATCATTAAAATAAACATAATATAGTCTTTGAACAATAATATTAACTATTACTAAAATATCATACCAATCTCACCAGTTTCGAAACATTCACACTTACTATTTCACTAACTTGCGAGCACTTTTACTGAGAAAATAATATTACTATTTCGTTAACTTAATCACATATACATACTCAGACTACGCTCTCTGTTTTGTTCTCATTATCTATTTTAAATTGAAGCTGCGTGGCAATAGTTAAGTTCTCTTCAGATTCACTGTCCGAGGATCCATCAGATCTAGTACTTGGCCTATTCGTAACTTGATTGGATAAAATGCATCTAATTCTATCTGAATTAGATTCTAATGTCGAAGACTTGCTAGACGGTGGATTTGAGTATTCAGAAGTATTACCTTCATCCGAGGCGTTCGGCTCCTTTTGGTACTGGCTAAAATTATGGCCGTATTTATACCGTGCAGATCTGCGTCCCGGATATATAGGCCTTCGAGCCACACTATAATAAATTACAAAACAATATAGATACCATTGTTTAACTACATACATATGTAATAGAAATAAGCAATATACTAAAAGAAAGTTAGAATTGTTTAATCATATAATTTACTTGTTTTAAATTTACAAATACGTAAAAACATACAAGGTGAACCAGAAAAAAAATCTACCTATGCATAATAAAAGCAACTCATTGTGCGTTTCGACAAAGAACACCCATAAAACTATTCACAAGCGAATGATTGCAGCGTATAGATATAAGGTTCCGTCATGTTTTAACGTGAAATATTGGTCAAAACAGTTTTGATGGTGTCGTGAACCCATTGAATGTTACCCACCGTCTTATAGTAGGAACAAATAGTAGCTATTCTTGTTGAATACGTTCCAAAAGGAACTACAATAGCAGCAGTTACCTATGGTAATACATTAACAAAATTATGTACGGCTATTTACCAAAAATGCCCAAGAAGTGCTCTTTCTTCATGGCAATGATCTGATAGAATAAAGTCATTACAAGACAGGTGGGACAAGTGTATTGAAGTTAAGAGGAATCACATTGATAAACTAACTACAATCATATCAAAAAATCTTAGATCTTTTACTTGATTTTGAGGTAGAAATCTTTTCTAATTCCCTTTGTAATTCATAAACATTTCACATTCCACTCGCACAGATTTGTAAGAATTCAATTGCATTGTGAAGTAGTGCGTAAAGAATTTGAAAACTCAGCATAATGCAGCTCATTTCGACTTATTTACTTCAACTAACAAGTTGCCATGTTCAATAGGATAATAAAGAAAAGTGTAATTTTTCACAATCATGAATTAGTACAAGAAGTGACTAATATTTAAACCATTTCTACATGGGCATAAAAAATAAGTTGTATTAATATATGTATAAAACCTTTATGTAACACCCTGCTAAAAAATTGATTAACTACTTACGATTTCTTAAATTTTATAAGCTTATGATGTTAAAAATTGAAGAAAAATATCAAATAATTATAAAATATTAATACATATAGATTTTCTAAAAGTAAATTTTGTGTGTTTATAATTTGGAAGTTTATATACATACATACATAAAGAAATTATAAGAACGAACGTTAATTATATGAATTAGCATAAAAACAACAAACAAACTTGAACGATTTATTTCTCTAAATTATATAAAAAGGGTACTAGGAAAGTTTTGCGATATGACGCAACAATGAATCGTAAGAAGCTGCTTGTTGTTGCATGTTGAGACATGTTCAAACATGCATAGTAGGCGCCGCGCCATGTCGATGGGCTCAGTTATCCATTAGCAGTGAGAGTGTAAAGTGCTTGTGATGGCATCGTGGTCACGAAATGAGATAAGGGCAGTTTTGCGTTATAATTTCGTACGTGGTTTAAAATATAATAATAATAATCATAAAAATACTCTTGCACTAGCTGATGTTTGTCCACATCGCACAACGATATTCAGGTGGTATAGAGAATTCCAAAGGGGAAATTTAACAGTGGAGAATGTTGAGAGACCCGGAAGGCCACGAACTTCAGTTACGGAGGAAAACGTTACTACTGTGAGGAAAATGCTTGGCGAGGACAGGCGCGTGACCTACCAACAGATAGAGGGTACTTCAAGCCTAAATGCATCAGCAATTCGTTCGATTCTGCATGATCATTTGCACGTGAAGAAACTTTGTTCTCTCTGGGTGCCGCATCAACTTATTGAAGAGCAGATGACAAGACGAGTGACTTGGTGCCGGGAGATGCTAAAAAGTTTAATAAGGGACAATCTCGGTATGTGAACAACACCATGACAGGTGTGGGGCTTGGCCGTACTATTACGATGTGCCGACCAAAGCTCAAAACAAAGTTTGAGTCTTCGATGATGAGGATACACCCGTAGTTGTCAGAAAATCCCAATCTGTAAAGAAGAAAATGCTGTATTTTTCAAATCGGGTGGAAATGTGGAACGCGTCGTTTTGGACACACAGAAGGCAGTCACAGCTAAGTGGTATAATGAACAATGTGTGACTAAAGTCATTGGATCTATCAAGAACCTGCGGTCAAAGTCAAGAATGGACACCTTGTTCCTCCATCACGAATAATATTCCAGCTCACCGCGCCAAAGCCTGCACCGAATATTTGACCATGATAGGATTGAAACTTCTCGAGCACCCTCCCGACAGTCCAGATCTTGTTCCCTGCGACTTTACACTGTTTTCGCATGTGAAAATGAAGCTAAAAGGGACACGGTTTTCCAGTGATGAGAACCTTCTGCGGGTTTGGGACAACGAGTGTGCTCGCCCTAGCGAAACTTGGCAGAACTGGTTTAAAGATTGGTTTCGGAGGATGGAGAGGTGTATTGAGTGTAGAAGAAATTACATTGAAAAAATTAAATAAACAAAGCTGTATTGCAAAACTTTCCTAGTACCCTTTGTATATGTAGGTTAAAATACAGGGTGTCTATAAAAGAACTCCGGAGTTTAAAAAATTAATATTTTTTAAACTATAAAAGATAGCAAAATTTGATCAATTCCTTTGAAACAAGCAGCTCAAAGAGTTTTACTCATACCAATTGGGAATGTTTCTCTCAACAGTTGGCAGCGCTGCGGAGCGTTGACCTTGAAATGACGTAGCGGCTGCGGCAGGCAGTCAGTGTCGTCTGGACTGCCGCGCTATGGCGACGCCTCAACAAAAGGCTCAATGTGTTATTTGGCTCATAGAAACTAATTCTGTTGTTATTGTACAAAGAAACTTTCGACGTAGCTATGGTGTTGACCCGCCTACAGACAAAACAATTCGTCAGTGGTTATGTGCGTTCAAGGAAACAGGAAGTGTTTTGAAGCAAAAGTCGCCGGGTAGGCTGCGTGTGTCTCAAGAGAATGTGGACAGAATCCGAGCTTCATGCACTCGAAGCCCTAAGAAATCGTTAACAAGACGCAGTCTGGACTTGGGGTTACCAAGATCAACAGTCCATAAGGTAATTCGTAAAAGACTTCGTTTAACTGCCTACAAGATACAACTTTTACACCATATCAAACCGGCAGACAAGGTTAAGAGATTCGAATTTTCTGTTTCCATGCTGGATAAAATTGATGAAGATAATGATTTTTTAAAAAGTGTGGTTTTTAGTGATGAAGCTACTTTTCATGTGAACGGAACTGTAAACAGGCATAATTGCAGAATTTGGGGTTCAGAGCCGCCCCATGAGTTTATTGAGTACGAACGTGACACGCCCAAAGTGAATGTTTGGTGTGCTCTTATGCGTGACAGAGTCATAGGTCCCTTCATTTTTGTCGAAAGGAATATCAATGGTGATGTCTATTGTGACATGTTAGAGGAGTATGTTTATCCTCAGTTGGATGACATTGAGGCGGAGAAAGGTTTAGTTTACTTCCAACAAGATGGGGCGCCGCCACACTTCAGTTTGCGTGTGCGTGAGTCACTGGACGCTCGTTTCGGCAACAGGTGGATTGGAAGGGAAGGACCTATTCCATGGCCACCAAGGAGCCCTGATATGACTCCGTTGGACTTTTTCTTCTGGGGGCATATCAAGAATCTTGTGTATGCGGAGAAAATTCGAAATGTTCGCCATCTCAGGGAACGAATAGAGAATTGCGTGGCGTCCGTTCCCCCAGACATGCTCGCCAGGACATGGGAAGAGGTAGAATACCGTTTCGACGTGTGCCGTGTCACTCACGGAGCTCACATTGAACTTCACTATGTTGTCAAAAAATCTTGAAAATGTAAGCTTTCTAATCATGTATAAAACATGTATGTACGTTTTTTACTTTATTAAAATATTTTGTCTTAAAACCCCGGAGTTCTTTTATAGACACCCTGTATATCATCTGTCCCAAAAATAACTGGAATAATGCTATTTTAACGAAGTTACTGGTACCATTTGTTGGTGTTGAAAAATTATTTATGAAATTCTAAATAATCTATAAAAATTTTGTGGTACTCCGTTTACTGGACTCCAAGATACGACGTATTTAAGTGAAAGTAATATGGATACCATGGTCAAGAAATGAATAACGAACAAAAATGCTTAAAATCACTTACATAAATAAGCGCTTATCTTAAGCATAAGTTTTAAAATATCATCGACAGTTAAAGAAAGGCAGAAATGATGTGGAAGAGGTCAATTGGTTAAAATATGATTGGGTAAATTTTGAAAATATCGAATATCGAATACCGAAAATTTTGGTTTTTTGAAACTAAATTCGATGTTTATATCACATTGATTTAAAAAAAATTGGAATTGCAGAAATATTACCAGAAAATAGAAAAGCTCAAAAATAGTTTTTTAAAGGTGTTTTTTGAATCCGATTTGAAAAAGAAGCTCTCCAAAGTGTTGAATGACTATCATCAGATAAAGGAAATTCAAAACAATCTCATTTATAAATGCCGAAAATCAGAAAAACTGAATGTTATGTTACTATATTGAAGCGTTTAGTAGATCGCATCCATCGTATTTACTCTGAATATCTTGAACCAGAGAATCGATTATTGCTACACAATAGTCCATATTCTCTTCCTTCGCTAAGTGTCGGTGATTTTTAACTAAATATCAAAGTTTCTGCTTACACATCTTCCGTCAATTATTTTCTATTCCTTAAGTTGCATTTGACGACAAAACTTGCAAATCATATTTCTTCTAAAGGAAAGTGTTTTGAATAAATAAAATGATTTTCTTCTTAACTATGCCCTTCCCATTCCAGTTATTCTTTGAGACAGAGGATGTAATTTTCAAAGAATTTCTGGCTGGTTAGGCAAATAATACATTATTCTCGAATACGAAAAGCAAGTTATTGCTGGCATATAAACACGAGTGCTATTTTTTGTACATATTAAATCTGTTTATTCATATATCTATTTGAAAAGATTATTATTATAAAATTGATCATTTAAGTTTATAGCAATATTGACTTTCGAAAGCTGTAAATTGTTAAAATTAATTAAAGTACGTATACTTAACACTAAATTTACTGTCATAAAACACAAACAACATATGAAAAGTATTATCATGTACAAGACCAAAATTAAAGGACATAAGTGACAAATAAAATATATAATAGGAGGAACCACATTTTTGTATAATAATTCACTATCAATCGAAAGTTAAGCACAAGTATTATGACAAAGTAAAGCCAATATTCCACAACTGCTAGATACGTAGTATGTAAATAGTGAAATATGTTTAAAAAATCTGTTGCTTATTAGTTATTAGTAGCAGTACATTTCTCAGAAAACAGTTTCCCTAATATAAGTATTTATTTTGAAGAAATTCCATCATATTTAATGACGCCATAAAATTTTTTAAGGTGTAAAAATTGCAAAAAGTATATAAAAAGAGATTAGTACCTACACATTTATGAGAAGAAACGATTAAATAAATTCTGGTTATACTGTTAGTATCCATAGGTGTTAACATTTGTTGCAAAGTTTAACTAAAATATTTGTAAACAATGCCAAAACCAACCAAGGAAAATTTGGAAGCCAAGGTAAAATTCTTTTTAATACTTGGAGCAAAATACCGCAAAAAATTATTATCTACACATTCATGAAGGGTAATAATCAAATAAATTTTCATCATGCTGTTAATATTGAATAAACACACCGTTAGCATTTGTTGCAGAATTTGATAAAAATTCTTCAAAAAAATGCCAATGATAAGAACTCAGCATTTAGAAGCAAATGCAAATTGAAAAGAATTGAAACAATTGCACAGCGTGTTTCAAAAAGAATATAACTATTATTTTGTCAAAACTATCGATTGCTGCGCCTCGGCTCGGCTATTGGCGAAACGAATACATAGTCTAGGTTATTTAATAGCCGCTAGATGTCAGTTGCCTTCTGTTTTTCTTGGTAACAGAAATCGCAGCAGAAATCATTTTGTGTTCTCGAGTTTGCGAAGTGCAATTCCGTGATTACAGTGCAAAGACGTTTCAAGTTGAGCTACCAAATTGTTTCTCCGAATGGGTGGAACATTCGCAGGTGGTATCGACAGTTTGTAGGGACAGGATGTGTAGGTAAAGGAAAGAGTCCTGGCCGCCATCGTGTTTCTGAAGAAAATGTTGCACGAATTCAAACTGCTTTCCAACGTAATCCTTCAAAATCAACTCGTCGTGCCAGCCGGGAGTTACAACTGCCTACAACAATAATTTGGCGTGTTTCGAGACGTCAATTGGTTATGAAGCCGTACAAGTTACTGTTGTTACAAGCTCTGCGTTGTGATGACAAACGGAAACCTGTGGCATTTTGTAACGAGATTCATGATGCTATTGACAATGATAACACTTTCGCACAACGCACAATGTTTGAATTTGGGGTCTACAGAACCCACATGCAGCCATTGAACATGTACGAGATTCGCATAAAATCAATGTGTTTTGTACGATATCTCCACCATCTGTTTACGGCCCATTCTTCTTTGATGGAAACACGGTTAACGGTCAGCAGTTTCTCGTTATGTTACAAAACTGGTTGTTTCCGAGGCTGCACGAAGACAACTTCATTTTTCAACACTGGAGTCGCCAGTGAATATCTAAATCAAACTCTACCAAACCATTGGATTGGTCGTCAAGGAGTTGGCGACTTAGCATGTCTCAGCTAGGCTCCACGGTCACCGGATTTGACACTCTGTGACTTCTTTCTGTGGGGTTTCGTTAAAGACAACGTTTATGTACCACCACTCCCACAGAATCTGGAACAGTTGAAAAATCGGCACATCTTGGTTTTCAACGGTGCGGATCGCGTACGGAGTTTGTTTTTTCGTACAATTTTTCGCCGTGTTTTACCAGGTGCGACACTTTGAAATTATCTGCTGATGATGACAACTTGGTTGTCGAAATGCGTATACAGAATTTACAAATAGTTAATTGTGGAAAGGGGTTATATATCAACCTTATTGATCAAGTCAATCAACTACAGGCTCCATCAAATTCAACTATCTGTAATCTGAACTTGAAAGGTTCGTAAATATGTGTGTAAAGTTTCATATTAATATGTCCTGTGTTCTTTTTGAAACACCCTGCACTTAAAAGCTAAACAAAGTTTACCACTGCAAACTTTCTGCTGAGTAAAAATTAAAAAGTATGCTACGCGAGAGCTAATTAGAAAAACAAGAAATGGACAGATTAAGAAATCAAATGTTCTGGTTTTCCAATACCTACAACAAAAAGTAATGATTATGAAATTGTCTTATTAAAGCACCGGAGATCACAATTAAAAAACATCTCCAAACTAGAAAAAAAGTTAGTATTTCTTGTAGTGAAGCTACATGTCTTATAGGACATGTAACCGTAGAAAAGTCTGTTTAAACATGACAAATAAGGGAAAAATAAATTGACGTAAGCATTAGTAACGGACGAAAGAGGACTAGTAATGTGTCTTTATATCGAAATTTAAGATATTCGATAACAAACACCGAGCATTTGCTTGTCATCGACTAGAGGAATAATGTAACTTTTATAGGTGTCCATAAAATAAATAAACTTGAAAGAGATAATATAATGGTTTATGTGTGCTTTCAATTGAAAAATTAAAATAGAAATAGCAAAGAAAAAACATCTGTGATAGTAGAAATTGATTTAACTGGCAATATGGTTCTCTTGTACTAGGATAACAATCCCAAGCATATACCTAAAACTTATAGGAAAATTTTTACAACGAAAATATGAGGACTGAAAATTCGGGATAGGCACACCAATAAAAAGCCGGAAAAGTTACGAACCATACGGATCACTATTAGCAATAATTTTCTTAAACAATTAGTGCAATGAATACTCCGCAATGTGTCTGTAAAGCAACGATATAATAAAAAAGTTCTTATTTTGGTGAAATAAAATTTCAAATGAGATTATTTAATTTATGAATAAAGTTTTTACAGAATAATTTATGTAAGTATGGAAATCATGTACTTTTAAATACATTTTTTGATAAAGTTGTTATGCTGCTTTTATTTGTTTGTGTATTTTAAGTGTGCCCAATTCTGTGATGAGTTGTGTACATATTATTATATCAATTATAAAAATAAATAGAATAAATAGAATACAAGATATAGGAAGACTTATTATTATTTACCTTATTTTGACCGGTGGTTCTTTTCCGAGCTTACTGCTGAAGAATTCTGTATTAGTTCAAAAAGTAAATTAACGAAAACGCAGAGTTTGTAAAAATTGCACAAGTGCTCTACTTTCTCTATCAAATTATTCCACATAGAACTAATTACCGCAAAATCATTTCATTTTATTACTCAACAGAAAAAAATTACATAATTTTACTAGAGATTGTTGATGCTTGTATAAAAGTCTATCAAACAATGTAATTTTATAAAATATACAGGTACATATATTTACCTTTTTCTTCGGAGCGTGTAATTATATTGTACTTCTCCTTCCTCATCTGTAAAGCTATCATTCGTAACATCTTCTGCACTATCTACAGCTTTTCTAGTGTCCGAGCATCTTCTTTTCCTTAATACATCATCTATGCTATCAGTAATATTGCCATTCTCAGAACTTCGAATATCTGAAATAATGTTGCCATTTGTTGCACTAATGATTGCTTCTGATACTTTTCTACCAATTGTCTCTAATCTGTCGTCATCACTATAATCTCTTGTAGGTTGAGCATTACTATTTATCGCATCTGCTTGATCTAACATGTCTGGACTCGATGTTCGGGATTCCAACTCAAAATTCTTAATATCTACAAAAATTTTGTCCAGAAAAGCCTTCAATTAAACATTTTTGGTCTCCTTACCTGTTTTCTCACGTTGAACCATATAATGTAGTTGCACACGACCATTTCCGTTACTATTTTCGTTATCAGACGCATCCCGTAATTCTTGCAAAATTACCCTCTGTGGTTGATTTATATGTCTGACAGGTTTTGACAGGGCAATATTCGGACTTGTATCTACTTCGCTTATGTCCGTTTGTGTTTCCATATCTACCATATGCGTTGTAGATGTACCCATTGACCTGGTTGTTAAAATTCTAGGCGAACTTCCATATTGATGTCTTCTTCGAGCCCTAGAAATTGCGTTTTGAGATACGGCAACAGATTCGGGTTGATTAGAGGAATTGAGTTGAACGCAAAATGTTGTTCTTGTTGGACCCTGAAAATTGTACTTATTGAAGATCGTCATAAAATTATTACATTTAGTTACTCACAACTTGGGGACTGTCTGGACTAGTAAGACTGCAGTCCGGACTAGTAGGAGTGGTACTGCTCTGATTACATTTCTTTTTATCAACTTTTTTTGTGAATAAAGGTTGTATCAGCCTTCTCTTCCTACATTCCTTTTGTTGTTGTTCGATATGTACTAGAACAGCTGATAGTTCCAAATACAATTGATTAACTTTTTCTAACTTGCGGTCGTACAATTCCTTGATATCTTTTAAATGCTTCAACTCTGTTTCACGTTTCTTCACAAGTTGTTCCTCCTTCAACTGCAATTCTTTTTTTCTGTTTTGCAATTGTACTTTGAAATGTGTTATTTGAGTCTTAATTTCTTCCTTCCAACTTTCTTGACTCTTAAAGAACTGTTCTACTTTATTATAATTACTTAAAATTTCTACTGACGCTATTTCTAGATGATTACAAATAAGTTTAAATGATGGCCTCTCTTTTGGATTATATTTCCAACACATTTGCATGATAAGTTTAAATCCTTCCGGGCACGTGGATGGTATGGGTGGTCGTAACTTACCCATTCCGACCATATACATTATAGCAGTTCTTTCCATATCTTTATATGGTATTTCACAGGTCAGCAGCTCCCACAGGACAACGCCGAAAGACCAAATGTCAATTTTTTCAGAACATGGATGTTCTTTAATAGCTTCTGGCGCCATCCAAGCTACTGTTCCTCCGAAACTCATCTTAGTACTAACCTCATTCCACGTTCTTGAAGTACCGAAATCACTTATTTTAATAAGTTCATTTTTTCCAATGAGAACACTTAAAAAGATTTAAAATATATATTTATTACATTCGTAAGGAAATTAAATACACTTACTTTGGACTCTTTAAGTCTCTGTGGATAATTTTGTGAGAGTGAAGATAATGCATACCGGATGCAATTTGTTTCGACCAATCAACTACTCTAGCGGGAGTTATAATTTCATTTTGATTTCTCAATAAGTCATACAAAGGACCGTATGGGCAATATTCCATTATAATACAAAAGCACGGATGCTGCGTGCAAACTCCTTTAAATTTAACAATATTTGGATGGTTTAATTTACGTAAATTTTTAATGTCTGTTTCTTTAATGTCTTGTACTTTTTTCACAGCTACCTCTTCGTTGTTGAGTATTCCAGAGAAAACTACACCCTGACCACCACAGCCTAAGTACTTCAAGTCTGTTATGGACTCGAAAGGAATTTCCCAATCATCTAAATGAATTAGAAAAATATAATTAATAGAACAAGTTTTTCCGTAAATATATAGGTACCTTGATTTCCTTTAATTTCATTCACACCAGCTTTTCCAATAACGGATAAAAAAGGTCTCAAACACCCAAAAATGCCATCCATCCATCCAGGTTTAACGAACGCTGGTTGAGGTGTATCAGGCGAACTATCATTGCACTGTGCCCCAGGTATTTTTACTCCAACCATTGGAGGATCGACAGGACGTTCATGCAGATTCAGTTGACTTAAGTCATTTTCGATGCATAACATACTGAAACAATAAAGAACGTTAATTAAAATTTAAATTCAACGGTTAGATAATAAAATCTAATTTCAATTTTGTTTATAATTGCGTGTATTGAAGCATGTCCTAGCGATTGTATTAATTCGTTCCATCACTGAATTACCATATAATTACGTATCTAAATAGATTCGCAATAACTATCAGGAGCGCTAGAGATCCGCTATCGCCAATTTACTCATTTCTCTCATGTGCTTTTATTACAGACACTAAAAATTACTGATTTCTATAAAATCAACAAAGTATTATTGTATGAATAACACAATCATGCCACTAATTGAAAAAAATATTTTCGACTTATAAAAAAAACTCTTACGGTAATGTACACAATGTACACAATGTAACTCTACTTAATAAAATGTGTCGAGTAATTATTCCTTAATTAAAAATTGTGTTTCTTGAAATTCCAGAATTGAAAAAAAATTTCGGAAGCAATAGTTAACTGAAAGTTTAAGGTGTTAGTTTTAGATTATTGAAAAATGTTATTGCCAGTAAACATCTTTTTTCTCAAACTTGGACAAACATTCGATTTTTAAATTTTTTAAATATTTTTAAAATTTCTCATATAAAGAGTTAATTTCAAAATTGACATTTTTAGGTGATTTTAAAAACTTGTAGTTGGAAAAGGCACTAGAAACTTATCGTTAGAACTTTAGATTTCTTAAACAATTTTCGAAAGGCAACATTCTTGTATAATTGTTACATTTTTGATGCAAAATGTTTTTTAGGACAAATATTTATTCTTTTATATTTTCATGTCTGGCAGTTCATTTTGAGTGCTTGCATTGTGTTATCTATATATTAGTTCCTTGAATTTATTGTATTGTATTAATTATTTAACCGTGGGAGAAAAACTAGAAATTGCTTTAAATGTAGGGCAGCGGCAACAATTTTTACCAAAGTGCATAACGACATCTAGCACTGTCAAAAATCAACTCTACAATTACTTTTTCTCTACATGTTTTGCAAAATGACAGAAAAGCATTGTGTTTAGTTTATAATTATATCATTACCATTTTAATTTGTTTTTAAACAAGTTTTAAAAATTAGTTTTCCTGAAATTTATACTTTCTAATAGTATAATTTTATTTCTTTAACAAATTTATATTCAAATTTAGTTTGATATTTAAAATTCTCTTATATTGACTACTTAAATTATTTCGATAGTTCCTGAATATTTGAGCATTGTTATAAAGATAACATATTTCTTACAATTTTGCTTTAAGTGTATGTTTACTTAATTAAATTCATATATATTCTTGTTATTATTTTTTTTGGCAATTTTAGGTACTTTATTTTATCAACAATATTTTCGATGATCATTATTAATTGTTTTTGGATAAATATTAGAGCATTTACTAACCGTACAACATTATATCTTTTTAATGTACGAACACTAACATATCTTCAAATTCTATAATATATTGCAAAATATCTTCAAAG
Organism: Dermolepida albohirtum; assembly: GCA_031893035.1. NCBI lineage: Eukaryota > Metazoa > Arthropoda > Insecta > Coleoptera > Scarabaeidae > Dermolepida > Dermolepida albohirtum. The sequence continues at coordinate 40,019 of JAVIWB010000257.1, read as the reverse complement.
GCAAAAGTAAAATTCTCTCTTACTAAAATCGATATTAGAATCTTCAATATCAAAACACTTATTTCGTTCGTTCCCGTTTTGTCTAGAGCAGCATTTCTCAAATTTTGGGTCGTGTCGAAATTTTTATAAATCACGAAATAATAAAGAAACTATAGAGATATAGGGGTTAGGGGATTATCACTTGCGCTATTTTAAGATTTTTTTGTCCTCAAATTATTTTCGGAAAGTCTCTTTGTCTCTTCGTTTCGAAAATACAGAATGATAAAGGTTTTCGAGAAGAAAATACTTTATTACATACCATTACAGATAAAGATTCTTAACCTAAACAAATTGTTGAAAAAAACTACCATCAGTTAGACAGAAACTTGCGTGCTAGGCTTTATGCCAATTAAAGAATGTTAAAAGGAATCATTCTATTATTAATAACACCCTATCAACTACATATGTTTCACCGAATACACGGATCGTCAGGTTGATTTGTGTTATTAATGAACGATTCCTTCATAGCGTTTATCATATCATTTCGATACAGAAAATAATGAGTAATATCATATCTCCCTCTCTCAACCAATACATAAATGTATTCACCGATAGCGTTCTCGCTTTGTCTCATTAATTGTCGAATGCTTTCAAAAACGCCAGGGTTGTTTCATATTACATTACATCCATCAATTTCCCGATTTCTGTTTTTTCTAATCCCAATATAGTGAAAAACATAAAAAAAGTTTTGGGCATTTCTTTTATTCGATAAGCCCAGTGCATAATAGTACGTAATAGCATTAATAACTTTAAAAGTATTCAAACCTTTATCACCTTCCAAACAGAGTGTCTTTCCGAAAATTATCCGAGAGCAAAACATCTTAAAATAGTCCAAGGAATGACCTCTTGAATTTTTGTCGCATGTTAGTAAAATTATTGTATAAAAATTAGCAGCTGGTAACTGTCTTCAACGAATGGAATATTAAAAAAGAGAATTCCATTTTGTCGAACACAAGTTATACATATATTTGGGTCGGCGGTACTAGTAAAAATAAATTTATAGTGTCGCTGTGAAAACAGCTTGTTAAATGCTGGTCTAGAGCATCGTACCATTTGAAGATGTGTATGAAATTGGTGTTATACATTAAAATCGCATAGGTAATACGAAAAAAATTTCTTTGTATGTACAATTTTAGTTTACTGAACTTTTTCCCACTTTTAAGTATTAAACGTTCTTGTTATATGTGGCGAACTTAATGCAACATTAATCTACAACCTTAAATTCTACACATTTCTAATGAATCTATAGAATTCTACTCTTAATCCAAATTGCAACAAATAAATATATTATTGTAAATAATTTTCCTGTTAATTAATTTATGTGTATAAATCTTATTGCTACCACTTCTTATACAAACATATAAATAAGATTTAATGCTATTAAATAACAACTTTGAATGCCATTATGATCTACTGCATAGATTTATAATTATACTGATACATGTAACTTGAGTTTACTTATTGAATTACCTTACATAATATTCTATTACAATAAATTATAGTAAATATTTTTCTTAGTTTAACTAATTTTGCAAGTATATTTTTCAATATTCGTATTGACAAGATACCGTTAAGAGATTTAATTTGTTTTCAAGTTTTCTGTCTGAAATACAAAACAAGAATCAAATGTACTATATCATATACATATTAACACCTCAAGTGAATATATTTGATTATAAACTACGTTAAATGAGATACTCAAAGAAACGAAATGAAATTAAGATTGTATAGACTAATATTTTAGTTTAAGTTAGTTTAACAATATAGCTGAGTAAATTATTAAAAATAGTGCAAAATTTATTTACATGACTAGTAAATTTGGATAAAAACGTTATTCATATTTTATAAATATAGGTATATAAAGAAATTATAATTATTGCTATTTAATGATTACAACCATCAGCTCAATTATAACACAAATTCTTTTTGGTATGCTTATTACGTGAAATTGAATCGCCTCCATATTTTTTACATTGTTCTGCCACATATTGTTAATATTGTTACACAATTTTTCATCCTTTAATTTTTTTATGTTTGACAAACGTCGGATGTAAAGTTTTAAATTTACCAACGTTAAATAGCTTTTTATTATTTCTATGTTCTGACAAAGTGCAGAGATAGTTCATCAAAAAGTAAAACTCCTTACAAATTTAGCATTATATTCTATGCCTGACATCATTTTATGGTGGCAGCTAAAATCTGTTTCATTTCTGATATTCTATTTGAAAATAATAATAGTGAGAATAATACTCAAGCAGAAAATTCCAAAACACATAAACTCGCTATCTATTGGGAAATCCATTAATTTTTCGACAAACTTGACAATGCTCTCTCGAAAGCCATAATTTGTTATTGGATTCTGTTATTTAAAAGTGATGAAATAAGCATTAAAGATTATGCACGACTAGAAGATTAGGTATGATTTTAAACATTTTTCAAACAATTGAATATGTGCAAGATGTCAGCAAGATGGGTGCTGCGTACGCTGAATTGTAATCAAAAACGTGAAAGAACAGAACCGTTGAACGATAAAGAGATAATGAAACTGTTTAATAAGAACTAAGTTGATTTTTGCAGTTAATGAAGTCCACTTTTCCACTATATTTCGAAAATCAATTTTAATAGCGAAGACTTCGTAGTAAAGGGTTTTCCAATAGGGACTTGACAACTTTTAATTCAATTTGTGAACGCATCCTTTCACTAATCATCGAACTGTCACTGTCAATTTATTCAGTAAACTTAACATTTTCATCATGGTAAAGTACACGAATGAACAACGTCTGCAAATTATAAAAATTTACTACAGAAATTCGGAGTCGGTGACCGCTACTTTAAGAGCGTTAACTCCGATTTTCGATCGTAATTATCGCTCTAGTAGACAGGCAGTAACAAGTTTAGTGCAAAAATTTGAGTCTACATATTTGTTGTGTCATGTTGCCGTGCCAGTGAGACAACGGGTTGGTCGAAGTGTCGAAAATATCGCTGCCGTTGAAACGTCCGTAGCAAATGATCCAAATCAGTCAATTCTACGGCGTTCTCAAGAGTTGGGCATCGCCCAGACCACTTTATAGCGAATTTTGCGTAAGGATCTTGGTTTACACCCATACAAGATCAAGCCAACTCAAGAATTGAAGCCGATGGACCATTTGAAGTGACGCACGTTCTCCGATTGGGCTCTGGAAAAGATGCACCAAGATGATCCATTTCATCGCAAAATCATTTTCAGTGACGAAGCTCATTTTTGGCTCAATGGGTTCGTCAATAAGCAAAATATGCGTTATTGGTCGGGTGAAAATCCACATGTGCTTCATGAAACACCACTTCATCCACAAAAAATAACTGTTTGGTGCGGTTTGCATGCCGGCGGCGTCATAGGGCCATATTTTTTCGTCGACAATAATGATCGTCACGTTACTGTGAATGGTAATCGTTATCGCGCCATGATTACCGATTATTTTTGGCCCGAATTGGAAGATATGGACTTGGACAACATGTGGTTTCAGCAGGACGGTGCCACAAGCCACACAGCACACGTTACAATCGATTTATTGAAGAGTAAGTTTGATGAGCTTGTTATCTCAAGAAATGGACCAGTCGATTAGCCGCCTCGTTTGTGCGATTTAACGCCCCTAGACTTTTTTCTTTGGGGCTACGTCAAGTTATTGGTCTATGCCAACAAGCCGACAACGTTGAAAGAGCTCAGAGCCAACATTGAACTCGAAATAGCAGCCGTTTCGGCCGAATTGTGTGGGCGAGTCATCGAAAATTGGGTCCAACGAATCGACCGCTGCAAACGTGCCCGCGGTAGCCATATGAACGAAGTCGAGTTCCGTTCATAAATGTTTTGATTGTACTTCAACCCGATAATAAAGTTTTTGAAATATCTCAAATGGTCTGCATTTTATTTTGAAAAAAAGTTGTCAAGTCCATATTGGAAAGCCTTTTAGTTCTTTTGTCCTGAATCTATGCATCGTCTGATACTGTGACGAGAAACTTCGTCTCCAGCTATCGTAAAATAAGTATTTAAGTAATTAAATAATAAGAAAGTAAAACGCTACACTAAAATTAATTCTTAAATATCAAAACTGTAACCATAATAAAGAAAATGGGAACTTAAAATATGAAATAAGATGTTATTAATTAAATTATATAATTTTCCTTTTGATAATGGTAAAAATAATTAAAAAAAGACAGTCGAAATAACTACAACATTAAAGTTTGGAAAAAAATTCACACAATAAATAATATTAACAATTAATAAACAAGTATTTGTACGGTATAAGAAAATAATGTGTGCTAAGTATTCACTCTCTATAATTTTATATATTTAATTCTATTTTTATAATCAGTTATAGGATATGGTATATGTATTAGGGACATTAGTTTATTAGTTATGAAGTTATTTTAAAACTCTTTGTGTTCCTCTTAAACCATGCTTAAGTCTTATTTACATATATTTTAACTGTAACTTTGACATTTTGTGTAAAATCTAATTGCATACTTCCTCGAGATTTTCTTTTCAGTAACTTTAATTTACGTTTTCTAAAGGATTTTAAATTATATGCATACTTTCGCATGTATGATGGTGTGTACAAGTATCGGTCCGAAAAGCAATAAAACAAAATGAAATTGCAGCTTAAGAACATTTCTATTATTCAAAGATTCGATAGAACTGGTGCACTGCATAGAAGCGCGAAGACCTTAACTTTAATATATAAAATATCTGAATACATAAATCAGGTAGTTTCAATTATGTTAGGTATTAAAAATGTAAATACGGTTTATGATACTTACTAATACTGAGGTGTCGGAAAGTAACAGGTATCGTAATGTAATTTTCGACTGTCAATAATTGAAATTAAATACAGATAAGTTTCTAAAATGGATATTAACTTTAACAAACAATAAAAAGAGGTTTATTTTTTGTGTATATCGTAAGCATTAATTGTTAAGTATTCATAAAAACTAACCTAATATTCTCAAATAAATATATTTACATTCAATTAATTACAATATAAAAAATAACAAAGTATATTGAAAGCGAGAAGTCCTAATACGATGTAACCCTTAACATATAATAGCATTCATAAAAGGTTGAGTTCTTGTTTTGCCTTTAATCACTGTGATTAGACAGTTCGAATAAGAACACTGTATATTGGTAGTACAATAGAAAGACATGCATATACTAGTGAAGCTGAAAAAGCCGAAATTCTAAATCTTCACAGGAATGGATTCTCCGCGTGAGAAATTACTTTAGAAATGAATAAATCGGTATGCTATACTTTTACATTACAGTTTTGATATTAAAAATAAATTTAAACACCCTGTTAATAGAAATTTTTTATTTTTATTGAGTCGTTATAGCATTCTTTAAAATATAAATTATAAATTTTAGAAGTCCACAGTCCTAGGGTGGATTCATTGACACGAAATGGAAGGGCACACCAGAACAAGACCGAAATCGGGTCATCCAAAAGTTGCAACACTAGTTCAAAACATATTACTGACAAATGCAGCATTGGCGCATTCTCAATTGCTGAATTTTACAAACCTGCAATGCAGTAGATTTACTGTTGTAAGAAGACAGACGGAAAGTTTTTACATCAGGAAGTCAGTCACAGTGATCTATTTTGACGAGTACCACGCCCAGGAACGCATGGCATTCGCTGTGCAAAATTTATACTGAAATTGGACAGACGTACTCTTTTCAGACGAAAAAGTTTTCAGTTCGAATGTAAAATGCAATGTATTAGCGCATAGGCCTGTAAATACCAGATTTGATAGAAGATACGTTTTAAGAAGTAAAAACAGTGGTAGGATAACTTCTGCTTATTGGGAATGGATCCCGGGAGCTTGGTACCAATTAATGATCGGTTTACAGGTGATTTATACGTTGATCTTTTAGATCACATTTTACCTTTGGTTAACGTTAACGATGTCCTACTATCTTTTGTTCATGACAATAACACCGTTCATACATCCGGAGTTGTAAGAAGTTGATTTTATAAACATGCAGTAATTGAATTTATTAACTGGCCTGCAAAATCTCCCGAGTTAAACTCGATAGAGCATTTGCGGGCCCTATTGATGCGCTGTTGGAATAATGAAGCTGAAGCTTAGAAATAGAGATCAATTGGAACATCATATTTACGACAAGTGACTAAAATTTAATCAAGGCAATTATTGTCATAATTTAGTGAATTCTATGTCGAGAAGGCTAGAGGAAGTTATTGGAACAGGCCGGTAGTATACAAGATATTAATTTACTATGATTTCTGCTTATAAAATCTTTTAATTGTTACTGTTTTAAGTAATGAATTTGTGTGAAGCTTTATTTTATATAATTTTCTGTGGTTTCCGTTATATTTCTTTGTTGTATGTGTATATTTATTTAATTGTTTTATTTTTATAGAATTTTTTCTGTTTTTATGGTTTTATATATATATATATATATATATATATATATATATACGAGGGAGCGTTTTTATATTCGCGGAATGAGCGGGTTGTAGAGGGGTGAGTAGGCGCATTGGGGGCGTGGCCTGTGCAGCGACTCATGATTAGTATAAATACGAAGTTTCATTGTTATTAGACAGTTAGTCTTTGAGCTATCGTCAACCAAGTAACATAATCTGGAGTGAAAAGTGAAATATGGAAAAAATCGAATATCGTGCCGTTATAAAGTTCCTTACCAGGCAAGGAAAATCAGTCGCGACCATAATGAATGAGATGTCATTGGTTTACGGCGACTCTTGTCCAGGAAAAACCATGGTGTACAAGTGGCATAGTTTATTTAAACAAGGCAAGGAATCCCTTGAAGACGACCCGAGGCCGGGCAGGAGCATTGAGGTGACCACGCCAGCACTTATCCAAAAAGTTGAACAAATTGTACTCGAAGATGCTCGACTAAAGAAGAAACAACTCGCAGAAATGGTTGGAGTATCCGATACAACAATTTTTAAAATCCTACACGATCATCTCGGCATGTCTAAGGTCAGCGCAAGATGGGTGCCGAGAATGCTCACGCCGCCGCAAAAACAACAGCGCGTAGAGTGTTCACGTGCATTTTTGGACCTCTGTAATGAAGACAAGGATGGTGTATTGAGTGGAATTGTTACTGGAGACGAAACTTGGGTTCATCATTATGAACCTGAGTCCAAACAAGACTCCATGCAGTGGCATAAAAAGGGCACAGCACCTCCCAAGAAATTGTGAATCACCCACCCTACAGCCCAGACCTGGCCCCGAGTGATAATTACCTGTTTCCGAAAATGAAAAAAGAGCTGCGGGGTAAAAAATTTACTGCCGATGATGAAGTCAAGGAGGCAATTTCGGCGTATTTTTCAGGTAAAGAGAAATCATTTTTTTATGAGGGTATAAATAAATTAATTGAAAGATGTGAAAAATGTATCCGTCTTGCAGGTGAATATATTGAAAAAGAAAAATAATTTGTTTTTTTTATTTCCACCCCTTGTCCCCCATTCCGCGAATATAAAAACGTTCCCTCGTATATATATTATTTCATGAAATAGCAGTTTTATTAAAATAATATTTTATTCATAAATTTTTTTTATATTTATACATGCAAATATAAAATTACCATAGATAATAACAATTTCTTGTTTTTAAAACGATTAATAATTAAATAATAATAATAATAATTTCTATTTAAAGCGACACCACTAAAATGATAATAATCGTAATAAACTAATAATTTTAAAATATAAAATACTAACAAAAAATAAGAAAAGGTAACAGTTTGTTTACTAATTCTCCTTTTCTGATTTTTTTAAGAGACGTAGTTGTTTCATCAAATTGAAAAATTGAAATTGAAAAAAATTTTTAAACAAAATGACAAACATGTAGTAACCAAAAACACTCAAAACACAGTTTTTCTATTATACAAGCAATTTTCATTGCCCCCATACGTGTATCCGATAAAATCTCTAAAAAGAAACATGAAATGTCATGTATAATAATACGTAGTTACGAAAAATAAGTAAACCAAATTATTTCTAATAATGTATGCACATACTGTTTTCTTGAGTAACGGTACAAAAAATTTAAAAAGTTAATGATTTCGTTGATTGCACATATTGAAACAAATTTAATATACATTTCATTCTATTCAAAAGCGATGAGAAGTCTTAATATAAGTATGTCTATAGTTTGTTATTTGGCCATAGTTTCCGAACATTCTATTCCATTTGCGTAAAATATAAATTTACCTGTGGTCCAATAATATAATATAATACACCAGGTTTGTCCAACGAAAGCAATCAAAACTACGTTTAAGTTTAAGTGCGTCAATATATTTGCTCATCATACATAATTGAATCAGTAGAAGTATTCCTTTTGGAAATTCTAGAATTTCAGGTACCTTGGGGTTTACCATTCTATTTTAATTAATTCGGTTTGCATTGACATCGGTAAATTGTAATATAACTCGTCATAAATGTTTAAATGTATCATACATTTTTAAAAGTGGTACATTTACATTTTATTACTGTATTCAATCAGAATTAACTAATTTAGATTACGTTTTAGGATGCCCCTTTTGCAGCACATACCAATCAGGTCTAGAGTATTGATTTTTATATAAAAGGTAAATTGGTCTGTGACAATCGTTCTTTGCTCATTTTTTACTGGCGTGTCTATCATATAGTTTAGTTATGTTATAACTAACATATAGAACAGTGCAATACTAACCGAAATTACAATTATAATTTAGTAATTAATATAATAATAATAATAATTGTAGTTCTAAGAGTCACAGAGAGGAAAGATTTAAAAATAGCAATTTTGACATAAACGATCCTCTACATACACAAAAACCATCAGACCTGAATGAAAACCCTCTGAACACTTTAATTCATGAAGATCTATCTAAGCCAATCAACTTGGAAATTCGTCATTATAATCCGTGAATAAAGTTAAAAAAAAATTAGGTGTAGTTGTCGCATGTTTTGAGTATAAACAACAAAATTAGAGTCTCAACATGTGTGCATAATTGCCAGCTCGTCAAGCTACCATTTCTCGTCACCAATAGGACAAAAATGTCCTATTGGTGACGAGAAATGGTAGCTTCATATTAGCATCAATAATACAAAAGAATGCCTTAGCCCTAACAAAAAGACAACTCTCTGAGCAGAAACTCGTGCTCATTCGTGAAAGCTAATGTTGTGCATCTGATGAGATAAAGAGTACATTGTTTACTATGTATTGCTTCTAAGGAATGTAGCCACTACTACTGAGATTTATAGTTAACAACTTGGGGCCGAAATTAAAAAAAGACAGGGATCATTATGTCATTTTGCAGCACGATAATGCTCATACTAATAGTACTAGCATTGCAATTCAAGAACTCGGTTGGGAGGTTACTCCATATCCGCCTCGAACAAGTCGGATATGGAATGACCTATCAACTGAGTTCCTAATTACGCGCCTTCAGATTCCACTATCAAGCAACCGTCAAAGAATCGTCTTTAACAAGAATATTATCTTCAAAATTACCTTGATAATCTTATCTCTTTCATATTACTGGATTGATTAATGTGTGAAAAAAGTGGAATAAAATAATTAGTTATCTGTTCCGACTATTCATTTATTCAATAGCATAACAGTAGTGCACGGTCTCAGACATAATAGCAGTGAACAGTGTTGAAACAATCCACTGCCTTACTTTTTAGAACTTGAAAGTACTTCATAAAATATTCCTTCAAACCAAGTGGAATCAACAATATGCATAAGTATGCAAAAACTAGAGCCAGAATACATGTACTATCGACTACAGCCGAGACATATTCCTCTAATACTTGTGTTTCTTATTAAGAATCGATTTAAAATCGGCTGCTACTTGGACGGATATAATACCAGAACCAATGATAACTTGGTTATTGCCTCGCGTTCAAGGGTTATAAGAAATCTCCCATGCAGTCCCTTTAGAATCTCTAACACTAAAATACGTAATTTTATAAACGGGGTGGAGAAACTCTTGATATATATAATAGGAGTACAACAATATTTACAGAAATAAATAATTAATAATTGGTAGTAAGAAATGTATTTTACGTTATCATTATTGTTAAACATTTACCCACGAGACAGGTATTAATAATCTAAATTAACTAGGCGCAACATAACGTAAGTGTCGCGATATAAAATAATAATAATAAATAGAATTGTATTTATTGTCTGATGATGTAATTTTTGCAATTTTAATGGTACTTGAAATAAGTTAACGGATCTGTAGAAACACAGATTCGTCTTAGTCTAGTATAATCTGAAGTTTCCGTAAGACACCCACGAACACTCTTGTGATTATTTAAAATAAATAGCACTGTTTGCATTTCATCCACTATTTTTAATTGATCCACAAATGTAAACAACATATTTTATAATTTTACTATGACATGACGCTACTTCTATGTAATTCATATGAGTAGTTTGTAAATCTGTTCCCACAATTTGAAATTTTGACGGACTTTCCTTGGTGACTACTGATTCTTTAGGGTTGAACAATAATACAAGTACTAGTAGTCTTTTTAAAAATTTGAAGAATAATAAAAAACTGGTTGTAGTCATGTGTAAGAATAGGCTGGGGAGGTTCAGGAATGCCAGGACAGTGGAGAAATTCCCGTATCCGTTTAAGAGATTTCAAAAATAGTTCCATCTTCCATCTACCACCAACCTTCTACAACTGAGTACTTTTTGCGAATAATTTCTGCGACCAGATGGAATGCATGCAGCAAACATGATACATGTAGTAAATTGAAACACATTTTTAAAATACATTGACGAACCGCCATCAGCAACAAACATCACTTCACCACCGGATAGTTTAGTGGTGAAGTGCGTGGAATATAGAAATTCAGAATATCGAGACGGGATTCAAACCTCACACAGGACATTTTCAAGCGATAAAAAAAATGGAGACATACAATCCAGATGAATTGACAACTATACAGATGAGTTTGGCAGGAAACAATATTACTTATCAGGAATACCTTGAAGACGTCCGAATATTGAAATTCCATAAACGATGGAAATAGTCCAAACAACTCGAATCGTACAAGTCTAAACCTAGAAAATCATAAGCCATATCGACAGTAATACTATATATATATATATATATATATATATATATTGTAACCCTAATGTGGTTGTGTGTATTTCAACAGAATTATATTGTTACATTACATTGTACTGGGCAAAAGTTTTAGACTTATAATATGTGAATGAGTATCGTAACATCTCAAATATCTGAAATGTAGTAGCGTACAATGATAAAGTTTTAATGAAAGAAACGCCACATCAAATTAAACGGCTCCGGGTTGTCCTTCGTATTTCACAAAAGAAAAACTTTCCAACGGAGACTCTCTCCAGACCGCATCTATCTGTGTGTGCCTTATTGAAAAATTAAGTTATTAGTAACAATATTTAATCATTTGGACATTGTATATGTATGTAAATGTTGGATAAAAAGCGTTTGAATATAGCAAAATAAAGTTAACCTCTATACTCACCCGTTCTATTGGAATGAAAGATTGTATTTAAGAATTAAAAATTATTATGTATTAAATACCACTGTTGGCTCATTAAATTTAGTGCCCCTTTAACATTTTATCCATATTCTATTCGCCAACAAAATTATAAATACGACGGGTTCCGCCCAATTACAGAGAAATTTCACACCCTTTTAATTGCACACGATGCTGTAGTAACATAAGTATTCTATACAAAATTAATGTTTTTACTTCGATCCGAGAGATGGACGTCTAGTTCTCTCTTATTTATACTATTTTATCGTTTCGATAGCAAGATTCATATGCTGTTTACCAATAAAGTTCAGATTGTCTGACAAGCCTTGAAATTAGGGCAAAACGAGTTGAAATCATAAGGTTGTATGTACATGTGGCTGGTTGTTTAAGTGCTAAATGTGTTCTTTACTGTATTGTAGCTAAAATGCGTCTGGATTTTGGTGTGCGATAGCATGGAGTTCACTATCATTATTAATATTCTTCGCAATGACAGGTGGACCGAAAACACATTTTAATTTATATTCTATATAGCTGTGATTACAATTCGATTACATATAAATAATATTTACAATTTATTTTTAATAATATATATATACTTTATATATATATATACATACTGAAAACTAATAAATCTGATTTGAATTCTTTCTTTCTAAAATTACAGATAATTTTATTATATTTGTTTATTGAATTTTTATTAACTTATCGTTAATAAAAGATAATTAATACAGTAACATTTGAGTAAAATTTGTAATAGCAATTTCGTAAAAATTATATTTTTACTTGTTGAGAGACATTACTATACTAACTACAATTACATGGTTAATGCAGTATGACAACATCCATTCAAGTGATTATAAAATTGCGTTTTGGGATTTCATATTGCACAGTATTTTAAACCTCTTCTAAGATAAATTATTGTGTCATTTATTTTTAATAATACGTCATTAATATTCTTAACGCTTCGCTGGTTAGCATTTTGCATCCCTTCATGAGCGGGTATCGATCCACCAACCCACAAGAGTAAGTAGGGTGAAATATTTTACGGAACACGAACTGCGTCAAGGGTATTTCACTTTTATTCAAGCATTACTTTTATTCTTATGTCCAGGATAGTGAAAGGTACTTATACTTTTTGATTTTTATAATAATAATTTAATATGTAAATACAAGCATGTTAGAAATAGTATTTCTTTTACATTAAAAGAATACAAATTTCATATGTTGATGCAATATTGTGCAACATTTGATTTTGGAAAAATTTCAAGTTTCAAGAATTAATTATTGACACCAAACGATTCTTTATTGTTCGTCGTACATCCTAAATACTGGTATAAAACGATAATTAATAATAAGAAATTTGTGTAAATATTCTTATAAGAAACGTATCTGAAAGTTATTCATTTCGAAAATTCAAAATATGCTTTTTTAGGCAAAAATTATTATATTATTGGATTAAAAAATCAGTAAATCATATATCAAAAATTAAATTGTTTCTTAAAAATCTAAAAATCACGTAGTATTAGATTATAAATTTAATTGCGTTAAAATCTGATATTTTGGAGATAAATATTATAGTGGTATAAGAGCATTTATACATATTTAAGATTAAACATTCCAAACAAATACCATATGACTAATGTAGCGGGTATGTGAATGAATGCATTGGCATGAAGGTGTAGTAATCTACGAATTGACAAATAAATACATAGAACGGAAACATCCGATGAATATGTAAAATACTCTTGGAATATGCTTAGTTATGTTCAAGCGATGATGCACATATAATATAAATTATAAATTTTATAGAAACATCTTGAGAAAATGTTTGTAAAATAATTTTTAAAATATAACGACAAATATTTTAAATACACTATATTTTTATTGAAACAATATAATATAAATTTCTCTAGACAAAGCATATAATAATATATACATTTTCTTTATTAGGAAATGTTTGATATACCTATTGCTATAGATTTTTGAATATGTGCTATTATATAGGGTGACAGATATAATGATTGGTACTTTAGTGGAATTCACAGAACACTAAATATTTTTATTGTGTATAAAATACATAAATTCACAGTTATTTGCGATCTAGGATAAATAAAATATTTTGGATATTTTCAGATTTTAATTTTATTATTAAGGAAATCTAAAACATGTCTAATTCTACACTAATTTTGCGAAGTATCTCTATACATATATAAATATATGTACATATGTACAGTATCGAATATTGTTCTAATTTTGTAATTTACAGTTTTACTTCTTGTACTGCATACTTACATGTCCTTTTGTTTATTCTATGTTAGTTTCGCCACTGGAGCAACTAAATTTGTTTTTTTATATTATTTTTATATTTGTTTTTTCTTCAAAAATTGAGAAACATGACAAGTACTTAACAAAGCAGCGACAACAACAAAAACAAAAACAAATTAAATTAAATTTGACAGAATTATGTTCGACAACTGTTCGTTCTATTATTAAGTATTTAAAAATATTCTTTTATATTTCAGTGAAAAAGAACGTATTGAGGTACTCATGATATATGGGTATGGAAATAGGAGACGAACGCGATTTATTTAATCAGATATATCCACATAAACAAATTTCGCAATCTATGGTCTCATATTATAAAGAAGTTTGGACTTAAACCACTAAAAGCATGGCAAAATATGTATAAGTCTCAAATGGCCCCAAACGGTGATGGCACTAGATAAGTTTCTTTCAGCGGACAATTTTGGGATTAATCGTAAATATGTTCATAATATGTCGCTCTACGCTCACCCATGTAAGTAGAACATAATATTAGTCTCATAGTTAACATTCTATTTAGCGATATTAGGCACAGAGCAACCTTTATTGAATAGAAGAAGGACGTACTCAATATTCATAAGATGTAAAAATATGGCCAAGTATTATATATCTGCTATCATAGGAGCCATTTCCTCCAAACGTTAATCAATAGGTGATTTTGACGGAGCCTGTGATTGATTAACTTGATCACTGAAGGTTGATATATAACCCCTTTGCACATTAACTTTCGTAATTCTGTATGCGTATTTCGACAACTAAGTTGTCATCATCAGTAGACAATTAAGCAGTGTTGCACCTGGAGAACTACGGAAATAAATACCCGTATGAAACAATTAGTTCCGCACACGTTCCGTACCGTTGAAAGCCAAGACGCACACTGTTTCGTACGGGTATTTATTGCCGTAGTTCTCCAGGTACAACATTGCTTAATTATCTGCTGATGATGACAACTTAGTTGTCGAAATACATATACAGAATTACGAAAGTTAATGTGGAAAGGGGTTATATATCAACCTTAGTGATTAAGTTAATCAACCACAGGCTCCATCAAATTCAAAATGGAGAAAATTGGTCATCGTTACGTGATACAATGCTTTTATTTGGCCTCAGCCCAACCGATATAAAAGTTGAACAGGGTTCTAGTCTGGGTCAGTCTGCTCCTTCGTATACAACAGAGAAATATTGGGTAGCAGAATTTAAACGAGACCGTACAAGTTGCCAAGACGAGCATCGCAGTGGTCGACCAAATGACTCCAAAAATGGTGAAGAAAATCCACAAAGCGGTAATGGATGATTGTCAACTGAAAGTGCGCGAGCTAGCAGACATAGCAGGCATTTCAAAAAGGGCGTTACATCGCATATTATCTGAAACTTTGGATATAAGAAAGCTGTGTGGAAGATGGGTGCCAGTTTACTCATACTCGAACAAAAACAGTGTCGTGAATTATTATTATCGTCAATTGAATGTTTAGCGAAGTTTCACAGCAACAAAGATGAATTTTGGCGCCTTTTCATAACCATGGATGAAACACGTGTCCATCACTTCACACCCGAGACAAAAAAATAATCAAAACAATGGACTCAGAAATGGAGAACCGGCTCCAAAGAAGGCGAAAACTGTTTCATCTGCAGGCAAAGTCATGGCATCGGATTTTTTGGGATGCGCCTGGAATAATTTTCATTGACTATCTTGAAAAAGTAAAAATTTTCAACAGCGAGTATTATGCGAACTTATTGCAACATTTGGGCGAAGAAATCAAGCAAAAGCGGCCGCATCTGGCTAAGGAGAGACTGTTGTTTCATCAAGACAATGCACCAGCTCACAAATCCGTTATTGCAATGGCCAAAATTAATAAATTAAAGTTTGAATTGCTACCTCGTGCACCCTATTCGCCAAATTTAGCCCCCTCGGATTATTTTCTGTTCCCAAACTTGAGAAAATGGATCAGTGGTCAAAGATTTTACAACGATGAAGAAGCGATGTCGGCAGTTAATGGCTATTTTGAAGAGCAAGACAGTTTTTATTATAAGAAGGGTATCGAACTTATTGACCATCGCTGGTAAAAGTGTATAGAGCTGAAAGGAGGTTATGTATTTCTTTTCAAAATTTTTGTGTTTTCTTTGTTGGGTCGGATACTTCTGGGACCATCCTCCTGGATAAGAAATGTATGTAGACTTTTAGAACCTAAATTATTGCTTTCAGAATATTTTTTGGCTAATGACGAAAGTTTGCAGTTTTATTATTTTCCTGTATGTATGTACATATAGAACCCATAGAATTTATACATTTGTCAGAAGAACTCTATTTGATCAAACACACTAAGCTAATCGTACATTAGCTTACACATCGTTCATTAGATAATTTTTATAATTATACCGAAAACGTCTAATAATCTTAAATATTTCTTCTAAAGAAAGCTGTAAATGTAGATACTGATGATAATATAATCTTCAAAATTATTTTTACTAATTTTATGAACAGGTTTAACTGTCAGCTATGCTACTGTATAAAATATAACTTAAAAAGAGAAAATATTCCATTACTTATTTTTCAGGCATCATCACCAAAAGTGTAAAAGCTTGTTAAAAATTACTGCCAATATCCTACTATTTGATTTTAAATGAAGAGAAATTCGAAAGTATTCAATAAAACCGTTTTAAAATTCTTATATGTAGTATTAATAATACTTTTTGTATTTTGTTTAGCATTTTAAATACTTAAACTAAATTAAAAATACAATCGCTCAAAATATATTAATTATAGCATTGATAAAAATTACGATTAAATTTCCGTTTCTAAGAATTATTAATTAAAGATGAAATCAAAACGATTGGAGGAACATTCTTCTTTATAATTATGGCAAGTGATAAGTAAATACTTCGACTCCACTTTGTCAATATTTTATTATTTAATCAGATAAACGAATTTTTCATAGGTAGATAACTTACTACAGAATTGTATGACTACTTCCTATAAATAAATAGTTACAAATAAACGTATGTATATCAAGAGAACATGAGATTATACGCTATTCGACGTCTCTTTAAAATCGATTTAATATTTGTATATTGTAATGCTAGAATTATATAAAGATACATATATACATTGGAAGATTTTCTTGAAACTACTTTTTAAACAAAAAGGTCAACGACGTTTATAGTATAACTGTCGAATTCTTGCCATTACAGTGTATCCCACAATTTATGTCCTTTATCAGTTGGAACATCGGTGAAAATTTGATAGCTACTTTCTAGCAAAGTCCTCGGCTCATCAAAATATGTAAATAATATTGAGGAAACATATATAAAATAGGCTTATTTCTAAGAGTAAACACATCTCTAAAACTAAATATTACTATCCAGAAACAAAAAGCCACATTGAAATTTAGAGAAAATATAACGTGAGATATTGTAAATGTTGTGTGAAAAGCACAATTCCTCGCAAGTCATATAAGTATGCAGCAGCCATCCATTAATAATACTAAAAAATTGTTATTAATGCAAGGAAGTATTTAACTGCAAGCATATTTGGAGAAGATATACATAGATCCCAACATAGCAAATATACAAAAAGCGTAAACCGCTTAAGGTCGCACTAACCAACCCTTAACAATAAAAATCGAAGTACGTAACCACATTTACTACTTGAGAAATATCAAAATATTATGTTTTAATTTATTTATCTAGCTATTGCATCAATAAAGCTTATTTGATGCAATATTAAAATTTTTATTATTAGATAATTTTAAGTGTCGTAAATTTAAAGAAACCAATTTGCCGGTTTAATAAAATTCTTCAATCAGATTCGATAAAAAAATATTCTTGAAACATTTACAGAGAGGAGAGGATATCGAAACGGCGCGGAATTCAATTGAAGCTTTTACAATTAATTTTATTAGTTCGCCTGATTATTACATCGTATTTTGATTTTGCTATATAACCTAATGCTACATATATGTACGTATTCTCCCAAATTTCTGATCTAAACTTTCTTTCAATTGTGTTCACTGGAAACACTTAAAACTAATTTTAATAGGGACATTCTTGGGCAACTTGTAATTCATCAAACAATTAAGATTTGTTTGGTAAATTTCCAGTGTTCCACACTTTTACCTTTTAAATATTTCATGTACCCAATAATGAGTCGAAATTTAGTTCTCCAATGTTCTTGAAATATTACATAGAGTAAAGTCGGCATATATGGAATAGCGATTATTTGTAGAGCCATAAATTGAGAATTAAAGTGTTTAAGGCTATAATATCTTAAGAGTAAATTATTATAAGTATTTTCTGTTATTGGGACTTACCAAATTCGAATTAAAATCATATTCGGAAATATGGAAAAAAGTGTGTTTTTTTCGGAAATTAAAGATGGCGGCTAATATGGAATAGGCATATAGGGTAATATGGAATAGAGCTAATATGTGCAAAACACTTTATTACATTAATTCTATTGTAGGTTGACATCAAGCAGACAAAGGTAGATACTTTTTAGATATCTACTTACAAAAATCACAAACAAAAACATCTGATTCTAAACTGCTACATGCTTCGTGGGCCCATTCTTCGCAGATGACGCACTGAATCCACATTTCTTTACTTTTGCTCATGGAGTATTTTTCTTGACAGAAAATACACGTTGCATCAATCTTGTCTGGCTTTTTGGTAGTAATACAGCTTAGCGAAGGATCTTCATCAGATAAATCATTAACTGAAGTTTCAGACTGGGATTCAGAAGAACTAGAGGAGGAGACAGATTTTTTAGTGCATTTACGTTTCTTGGTTTGTAATCCACTAGGTCCAGCTTCATCATCTATTCTTCGAGTAACTTTTTCTCGTGATAGATTTATGGAGGCTTCTAATTCTGTCTTGTTCGGTGTCGTCGTAATTATTTTAGAGCGCTCACATTTTCTTCCACGAGTTCCCGTCTTCTTTACTAATGTTGGGACTGGAACTATGTCACTAGAATGAACATTAGTAGAATCAATATTTTCCACATCTGTAAGTTGAGTAATCCCTGACACATTAGCATTGTGTTTTTGCATTTCGCTTTCAAAGTCTTCGTCCGTGAAAATGTTTCTTCTTACGGGATAAATCCTAGTTGCACTAAACCCCTTGACAGCTCTTTCCCCAGATTGAACTTTAAGGTAGGCTCTACGTAATAACTGGCAGACATCAAAATGCGTTACAGCACGATTTTCGGTTCGCATGAAAATTCTCACTTCTTCGTTATAAAAGGTTTTCAAGGCACCCATGACGGTCTTATCAAGGGGTTGCATTTTATGCGTCGTGTGTGGTGGTAGACATAAAATGGTTACAAAGTTCTTCTTGGCTTTGATTATTACATCTAGGTTCCTCGTATGGGTATGATGACCATCCAAAATAAGCAATATTGGACTTGATGAAGAGAGCCTCTTTCGGCAGATGTAATTGCTCCTACTTGTCGTTTGCCTCTCAGCGAAATGACTTCTGGACATCGTGATTGTACAATAGACAATCCCGACTCGTCTACATTATATATGCGATCAGGATCATAATTTCGCTCTTCCATAGTCTGCTCTAGTAAATCAAAAAACTCCGTTACGTTTTCTTTGTTAAAATCAACAGCTCTTGCTAGGGAGGTTCCAGTCGGCTTTCGTAAAGTTAATGTAGCTTTATGCCTCTTCATGAAGGAATAAAACCAGTCTTTTCCAGCAGATTCACACAAAAGTGAGAAAGGATGTGGTATGTTATTGCGCTTAGCAAGTTGATATGCCATAGATCGGACGTCTTTGCGTGTCAGACCAAAACACTTTTGATCCATTATTAATAAATACTGAACTAATTCCTGTTCTAACTCCTGCGATAAAACTGGTTTTTTACCCAACTTCGTCTTAGAGACAGTTTCTGGAGTTCCTTCAGTATTACAAAGTCGAAAAAGTGTTGTACGCGGAACTGAAAATAATTTTGCTGCGGCCAAATATCCCAAATCTTTGGTTCTTACTGATACTATAGCTCTTTTCATATCGTTCGAACTCCATTGTTTTCTTTTTTTTGACAAAGAGATAGCCATAACTTCTGTAAAAAATTATCGGAGTTCAGTTTATAAATAGCGGGTAATATGGAATAGCGCAAATATGCGTGAAATATGGAATAGTCCATATTAGCCGCCCCCGTAAATGTAAACAAACTAAATGCTAATTTTGTTTCCAAGAAAAATATTGGACTAAATTATCAACAAATTAACTATCTTATACGTATCCAAACTCACCCTCTTTTAAAACAAATTTCGCTTCAATAAACTTGATCACAAATCGATTTTCACTGACAGAGTACCGAAACTTCAAACATGTGAAAAACATAACCTTGCATTTTGCAGTGATATAGAAATGTAAAAGCGAATTATATCTATGGTTGCAATCAACTTTACTACAGGGCATGTTAACCATACTACCGTCTAAGAGATGCAGCTACCTGTTTTAGTAATATTCGACTATACCATATTACCCGACTATGCCATATATGCCGACTTTACTCTACTTATTAAAATGATATATAAAGTAAAAGTACTGAATGAAATATCAAACTGATAAATATATAAATCTATATTTATACTAAGTTAATACTACGGCATACTAAATTTTGAGTTGATTTACATTTTAGGAAGAAACATAGTTGCTAATATGATGGGTTGTTCTTGAGCATACTTTGGTTACTTTAATCGTATTCAACAAACCTTTGCCAAAATTCAAACAATTTTATCTGTCTGGTGAGTCAATCAGAATTAGCAGATTCGTAGTTCCCGCTTTTTTTCTTCATATTAGTAGTATTTACATATTTGAAAGCGGGAATTCATTGATAGTATTGATATCTAGTCGTAATCAGGAAAAGACTACTTTTTCCACAACGTGTACATACACATACACATACATATGTATGTAAAGTCTTAAACGAAATTCCACTGTTTCGGACGACGCGTATGAAAAATCTAGTTTAAATACACTCCGTACGATACTATATTTTTTTTGTATACAGCACTACATTGTTACTATATATTTTTAAAGTATCTAGTTAAGCAACAGTAAAATTACATAGCACAATATCCGTTGTTTAGTCGATAGGCTTCTTCGGTCACTTGTTTACTCTTAGCAGACCGAGTTTGTTGAATTTAATTCCAGTTATTGAAGTGCATGAAACAACAAAGAGTTGTTTACTAATTCGAGGCTTTATAAAATATCATCGCGATTAACATGTGTACCAAACATTAAACACGCAGATGTTATAAACTCTTATCTATAACCTTCTGTAAATTGTTTAAATATATATTGAATTTCAGATTATCCCGAATATTTGAGATTCGATAATATTGTTTAAGTTCTAGAAATACCCTTCTAATATACTGTAATAAAGCGTTGAAAATATTGTGCGACATATATTCGCATACAAATACAGCGCTCCCCTTTTCGATTAAGATTTCTCACAGAAAAGAAGGCAAAAGAAAATTCATTAAATTTAGAAAATATTTCTGAAATTTAATGCTTCAAAATTTAGAGAGATTTGCTAAATTTTATAGCAGTGGACTTTAGAAACATTTTGGTGGAAATTTTTGAAGAAGAGTACCGAAGTTTTAAGTGCATAATAACACTTCTGTTATTAAAGACTGTAATATTTAAATTAATAAATTTCGAAAATAGTAATATCATGCATTCGTTATTTTATTTCGCGTTACAATCATATAAGGAAGATATCAACAGATTTAATATTTTCCCATATTTTACGTTTCTTTTTTGTCAAAAATATAATTTCTTATATTGAAATTTTTACTTAATATCAAAACTTAATTATATTAATAAGCCAATATTTCGTTTTAAAAATAATAGTAGGTTACCGTAAAAATGAAAGGTTCGTGTGATTGCATGTCGCACAGTACTGTAAAAATGAGCCACAACGCTTCTATGAATGTAATTAAAAATTAAAATATGATCTGTGTTGGGGTGACCGAAAGGTTCACAATTTTAGGGGAATAAATGAGACTGTCATGTGTTAATCTCCGCGAGTCAGTAGTTTTTAGGAAATAAAAGTATAATGAAATAAGCGATCCAAAAGACAAAACGTCAACTAAAGAAATGAGTATATGTGACGAAGAAGTTTTAGAACGCTTATGCCTAAAAAAATCGAATTATAATATAATTCGAATTGACTACAGAATTAAAAGAAGTTGTGTACTCTTCGACGGTGTAACGCTCAGTTGTGTTAACATTTTGAAATGAATTTCCCTACCATCGTAAAAAGAAGTTCTTTACATTTTACCTGCACTTGTGCATATCCTCCATTATTAAATGTACGAGGGAGCGTTTTTATATTCGCGGAATGAGCGGGTTGTAGAGGAGTGAGTAGGCGCATTGGGGGCGTGGCCTGTGCAGTGACTCATGATTAGTATAAATACGAAGTTTCATTGTTATTAGACAGTTAGTCTTTGAGTTATCGTCAACCAAGTAACATAATCAGGAGTGAAAAGTGAAATATGGAAAAAATCGAATATCGTGCCGTTATAAAGTTCCTTACCAGGCAAGGAAAATCAGTCGCGACCATAATGAATGAGATGTCATTGGTTTACGGCGACTCTTGTCCAGGAAAAACCATGGTGTACAAGTGGCATAGTTTATTTAAACAAGGAAGGGAATCCCTTGAAGACGACCCGAGGCCGGGCAGGAGCATTGAGGTGACCACGCCAGCACTTATCCAAGAAGTTGAACAAATTGTACTCGAAGATGCTCGACTAAAGAAGAAACAACTCGCAGAAATGGTTGGAATATCCGATACAACAATTTTTAAAATCCTACACGATCATCTCGACATGTCTAAGACCAGAGCAAGATGGGTGCCGAGAATGCTCACGCCGCCGCAAAAACAACAGCGCGTAGAGTGTTCGCGTGCATTTTTGGACCTCTGTAATGAAGACAAGGATGGTGTATTGAGTGGAATTGTTACTGGAGACGAAACTTGGGTTCATCATTATGACAAGACTCCATGCAGTGGCATAAAAAGGACACAGCACCTCCCAAGAAATGTAAAGTGTCACAATCAGCTGGGAAACTCATGGCAACGGTATTTTGGGACTCGGAAGGAATATTGTTGATTGATTATAAAGACAAAGGTGTTTCTATAACCGGAGAATATTACGCTTCAATATTAGAGCGACTAAAAGAAGCCATTAAAGAGAAAAGACGGGGAAAATTGACAAAAGCTGTTCTGCTTTTGCACGACAACGCGCCCGTCCACAAGAGCCTCGTTGCGTTAGCTGCCCTGCATAAGGTGGGCTTCGAAATTGTGAATCACCCACCTTACAGCCCAGACCTGGCCCCGAGTGATTATTACCTGTTTCCGAAAATGAAAAAAGAGCTGCGGGGTAAAAAATTTACTGCCGATGATGAAGTCAAGGAAGCAGTTTCTGCGTATTTTGCAGATAAAGAGAAATCATTTTTTTATGAGGGTATAAATAAATTAATTGAAAGATGTGAAAAATGTATCCGTCTTGCAGGTGAATATATTG
The DNA here is from genome assembly GCA_031893035.1 of Dermolepida albohirtum. Lineage (NCBI taxonomy): Eukaryota > Metazoa > Arthropoda > Insecta > Coleoptera > Scarabaeidae > Dermolepida > Dermolepida albohirtum. The sequence continues at coordinate 16,586 of JAVIWB010000257.1, read as the reverse complement.
AAAAAGAAAAATAATTTGGTTTTTTATTTTCACCCCTTGTCCCCCATTCCGCGAATATAAAAACGCTCCCTCGTAGTTACTAAAGAAATGTTTATGCATAATTTCACGGATAAAAATTCTGCGTCAATTTAAATAAAACGGAGTTTTACTTTTTTAAATTTTTAAGATGAAATTTGTTCGTTAATCATGCCGCCTCAATGTCTCATTCAATATGTTGCTTCTATTACCAGAGTGTATATTTTGTTGTTAGCGGGAAAGATGAGACACAGTGATTAATTATCTGATGTTGATGACAAGTTAGTTGTCGGAATACGAGCATTGATGTGGTAAGGGGTATGTTTTATTTACCTTTTTTTAATAATTAATATTATATCTTTAAACGAATAACCTTAATAGAATACTACATATATATTTATCAAAAACTATTCATGCAGGTTGAATATTTTATTAATTCCGCTTATACCAAAATTATTGCTGTCCCTTTTCACATATCATATCTTAAAAATAATGTGAGAAGTTTTTACATTTTGTTTTTTCACACATAGAAATAAAATTTGCAAGAAATTATTGGAACGTATTAGATTATTCATTTAGATTGTACCGAGTGTAATTATTAGATGTATTTTTTTCAATACACTTCTTAATGGCAACACATTAATTTGCAACTGCACATGAGTGTTATTCATAACTAGTGTATTAAATTTATTGTGTACAAAAAGCCTTTAAATTGCCTGCGATCATTCAATGCGTTGGTAAAATAGTCATCTATTGCATAATCGATAGAAAAATGTAGTTTAAATCATTACCAATAAGGTTGGTCGCTTCTATTCTTGAACTATTTTATATGTTACTTTCAAATCTCCACATGAATATACACATTTGCTCAATGATATTTGTTGAGAGAAACACTTGTATAAGGTTCTGTAAGTGCAAGTTTATTGTTAGTATTATCGCGTGTTAATTTATTGATATCATCTTCGATATACATATTTCCACCATTAAGTTTGTCGTGAGTTGTTACGTTTGTTAGTTTAATTTCTCAGATTATTATTTGAGAAACTTCTGTTTATAATTTTGCTCTTGATGCCATTTATAGTAGTAATTTGAAACGAAATAAATTCACTGGCAACTGATATTGTTAAAATTAAAAAAATATATTTCACAACCTGCGAATCAAAAGAATTTTGCAAAACAATGTTATATTTTTAAATTCATTTAATCATTGGAAAACCAATCATAAATCATAAAATTATAATATAATTAAAATCAACATACTTCAGTAATTGAAATGCATTTTTTGTTTAGAACACCAACAGTCACATCATAGCTATTCAGTTACAAACCCTAACAGCAAACATCCCAGAAGGTATAACTTTCCAAATCCGACATAATATCCAGATATATTTAACCTATAGTTGAAAGTAAGAAATAATTCAGACCTGAAGACATTGTCCGTCCATAGGTGCTCAAGTTTACAAAGCCGAAAAAGTGTCAAAAGTGTGCTAATATAGAAACTCTAGTAAGTACTTCGAATTGTAAGTTTTGTGACTTTCCTTGTTTTAATAAAAAAGTATAAGGGCAAAACTTTTAACTGAAGATTTGTTGTACACGAAAGCAAAAATTGTAGTATTTATAATATGGACATATTAGTTTCTAGGTTAATCAGATGAACATGATACAACATCAGCAATTCACACAGATAGACCTCCTACATCATCTATATACTTACGCTTACTTTCGTTTTGCAAAATGAGGTGTATGTTTATGTAATTTGAGGTCTTTTATTTATTTGATTAAACGCTTTATGTTCAATGCAATTACATCCTAAATCTAAATTTCAGAAATGTAATTTTTGCATTTCATCGTGTAAGTCTGAGAACTGATTTTATAGTTATATGTATTCGAAATTCCCTCAGGGTATAAGAAATTTGATTATATACTAATTAATTTAAAAGCTGTATACAATTTAAATAAGTTTATACTGAAATATATTTTACTAGTTACTTACTTATATTTACTACGAATGAAAGTAAAAAATATTTGTATATCTTAAGTATAGTTGGTTTTGACGTATTTTAGTTTGCAATAAGCTAACTATAATGTAAATGAGATTCAGGTATCTTGAGCCGTAGATGAGTAGATGTGTATTTTGTAATATTCATGCAATCATTTACTTATATATATATATATATATTATTACTTAAACACAAATTTTTAGGTAGGAGTTCTTAATATGTTAAAATGCCTGAGCATATAAATATAAAGTGAATACATTATTCATTATAAATGTACATACACATTTAACAGGATTTATATATTATTCTTCTATAGTGCGCTGTTGTAAATAGATCTAAACTATGATACCTTTTATTTTTAATCTTATTTTATAACAAAATATATAAATCATTTCATGTTAATTGGTTAAATCTGTTGTGATACAATTCTAATTGAGACTTTCCATATAATTATCTATTTATAATAACTGCATTTATACATCAAAATTGGTAATATTAACAATAATCCAATATTAATGAAGTATCTGAAAATGAAGACGATATATAGGAAAAAAATCACACTTAAGAAAATACTTTTACTACCACTTTAATTTAAATTAATTATAAATGTATAATAAATATTGCCATTTTCTATTTCAATTACTTCATTTTTCCATTTTTCTAACGTTATATTCGCAGTAACTGCTTAAACGCGATTTAAAACTACTTCGCTGAATTTGGGATGGTCGTCAGTACGGCAAACATATTCTTTCAACTGGTTCCGAATTAACTTAATCGCGTTAAATATACAGTAACATGGCGGCAAATGCGCAAAAAATTATCTGCGGCCGTGACCATACTATATACGATGTATATCTTTTTGAAAGTCTTTATTTTAAAAACTTCTAATAATTGACTTTTTGTGTAGCTATCTTCGTAATAAATTATTTTTTTGTGAAACCTCCGATATGTCAGCCTTAGTACTGTATGAATTTAGTAACTTCTTCAGTTACCGTGAATGATATGAAGCAATGACGATGACAGTTCTTTCAGGTAATTCTGATAAGAATTTTTTCTGAAATCACTCTTCAAATAATGGTGCTGTCATGTCCTCATGATAGTAAAGATTACGATTTTTTATGTTTTTTGCCGAAAGTAACAGTTCGTCGACCCAACCGCTTTCAGGACCTGCATGTAAAATAAAAATTCTTTATTATTGACTTTTTGTGTAGCTATCTGCGTAATAAATTATTTTTTGTAAAACCTCCGATATGTCAGCCTTAGTACTGTTTGAGTTTGGTATCTTCTTCAATTATGGTGAATGATATAAAGCAATGACGATGACAGTTTTTTCAGGTAATTTTTTTCTGAAATCACTCTTCAAATAATGGTGCTGTCATGTCCTCATGATAGGAAAGATTACAATTTTTTAAGTTTTTTGCAGAAAGTAACAGTTCGCCGACCCAATCGCTTTCAGAACCTACATATAAAATAATAATTCTTTTTCCTTTTCTTCAGAAGAAGAAAACATGCCTGTGAGTCATTGATCCAACCTTTTTTATGGTATTACGAATATCATATCAAGTTTCGTCAACGTAACAAATAATCCGTCCTTCATCTCGGAATTTTTTCATGTCGATTAAATAAATTTGCCAAAATTTTTGTATTCTTGGTGCCTCCAACATCGTTTGTTTATTGTACCAAATCAGAAACCATTTTGCTTTAATATTCGCCATATTGTTATTCCAGAGGCTTTTCGGAATTGTCTTTTTTTATAAGCTAATGGGGCAACTTCACCCTGCTTGTACATGCATACTATACACTGTGATCGTCAAATTATATCAACGTTCCAACTTGGTACTTTCCTTATAGATCCTTACAAACTGTGCTGTAGTAGACACCAGTTGAACTCGACATTCTTTCTATAATGACCTTTTCTGTAACTTCTGTATTTTCTTCTTGTAAATTATTTTACACACAACAGTATTTGCTTAGCTTGAACTATCAAATGAATCCTTTTAGCGCCAGTACTTATATTGTCCGTCACCGAGTCACAGTTATTATTATTTATTTTATATTGCTCATTTTCCCAGTCTTCGTCTCAAGGTCTTCACATTTTTTATAATAAAAATATATGCATTCTCACCTTAAAATTTATATTTTGATACTAACAAAAATTTATACGTATTATTTAAATGTGGAAAATGTCAAGCTGTAATGCTATTTTAATTATAGGCTGTTAAGTAATGACTGTTAAACTTAATTCCTAGAACATAAGCAAATCAAATTCGCTTACTTAGACATAATTTATTTAATACCACTCTGGTTATTGAAGTAAGGAACAGCTTAGATGTGTTTACGTATCATTAAGCCCCGTAAGAGGCGGTATAAAAGTACATGCTTGTTATTTGGTTATATTTAAATAAATTGACCCACACACTATATCTACATACTTTTAATAAGTATTTTATGTATACATCTGCTTTTAATATTCTACCAATAGTACTTTCCTATACACTTTTTATTTTTAATGAAAGTACAATCAAAATCAATAATTTATTTAATTTAATATTATCATTAAAAGCGAATTAAAATAAAAGTATATTCAAATATAGAACAAACCATACCAAATGTCCATGAAAATAGGAGACATACTTGGAGATGGCATTCTACATTGTTACAAATCTCATTATTGCAGTTATATAATCTCTATAGTTATCTCTGCAACTCAAGACACCCAATAACATTTTTGACCTTTTGAAAATTGACTTCTTCGCGTATAAATGTTTATAGACTGTAATGGAAAATATTTCAAGAAAGTAACACTTTCAGAATAAAATATTGTCTCATTGCATTTAAAAACAAAATTTTTTTTCGAAGTTCAAAATTGTCCCCGAAATAGATAACTATATTATCACGAAGAGTATACCGCCAGAACACTTTAAGCTTAACATACGCCAATAGATAAACGTTTGTGAATAATACAAGTATTAATACCATCCTGTTTACGACGTCTTTCGAGTATCAAACTCTCTTCAGGTAAAGTGCGGATTATCGTGCCGTTTGCAATATAGTAAAATAATGAAAAAATAATATCTCCCTCTGTCGTCCAAACATACAAATGTCCGAACGAAAGAACGAAGTTCGTATTTGTTCCGCCAAATGGATAACTATTACCACGATGTAGACAAAACACTTTAAACTTGGCATGTGCCATTAAGTGAACTTTTGTGAATAATTAAAATATTAATATCACCCTGTTTACAATGCGTTTCGAGTATCAAACTCGTTTCAGGTAAATTGCGATGTCGTTAACAAATCATTCTCTGAGGTTTATATGTACGTACATATGTTTACTTAACATGTGCTAATTATTTATATTTAAAACAAATATAAATAAGTATGCGTATAGGTTATCTAAATTAGTTATCATGTGTGTCTTGCAAAACATATTCATGCAATTATGAAAGAGTACTTCCCTGAATCTCGACAACAGAAATATGTATGCTGATTTTAAATAAATATATTTGAAGAAAATTAAATTATATGCTAGCCATAGTCTAATTAATTTAAAATACTTCGAAGCTATTAAAATTGAAGACTTTCTCTTTCTATAGTTGTATCGTACCATACGATTATTTTTAAAAGTGAATGCTTATTGTGATCAATAAGACAATTCGGATATTGAGTAAAATAAATTTAACAAAAAGTTAGTACTAACATATGTAATTAGAATTTTGCGAAAAGGTATGTACATCAAATAAATATTTACAAAAATACATTTTACCATCTAATAATAATTACAAATATTTATAACATTATCCTACCTTTCATTTTGATCACTTCTCCTAACCACAAATACATCGTAACTTTGTTTAATTCTCTCTCTGACACCAAGTGTAACTATCACCATGTTTACAGTATTTAAACCAAAGACCACAACCGAATGCCTTATTCCTTCTGTTAATTTTTGTACGTGTTTTTCTAATTCATTTATTAACATTATATACACACAAGTAATTAAACGCAATCCATAATACGTTCGAAACTAGCGTGCTATTTGCTGGGTGAAGGTACAACTGCTGATAATGATAACGTTTAGATAACCAGCTGTTGACTCTGTTTTCCTTACAATGTCGCTCTCGAGTTTATTTTAGTCATTAAACTCATTAAGAATTTCTGAATATTTTTTTATATTATTAACATAATATTACTTAAATATAAGCACTTTTCGTATTCAACAGCTATGTATAAAGAATATAAATTTGCAAATACATATTGATGAAAATCTAGTCAACGAACCTTGACCTCGATCACGTTAGATAATTTTATCTGAACATTTAAAATTGATTTTGAATCGTTGTACGTGTATGCAATTTAAACTTTTTCTTGCTTAAGAAACACGTTCTACTTTGACCATTTATATATACGTAGATAATTATTTTGCAAGGACGAAAAATACTTAGTTCACATTTACTGAATTCAATTAATTATTTAATTATTCACTGGTGCAAAAATTAATCATTTCTAATAGAAACAAGTATTTAACAATACGAATGTATGTACATACATATCTATACGTGTTCGTACGTTTTTGGTTGACATTAGGCGTAGTATACGTGTAATTTCGATAGCATTGTAACAAAACGTCTTAGATGATGCAATATGTCGTGAAAATTTTAGGTATTGATATTTTATTGACAATAGATTCAAAGCAAGATATTAATACTAGAAAAATATATTTTTGGTATTTATAAACTTTTTCGATATTGCCACTGAGTGTTTAAGTATTTTAAACTAAATATCTTTAGGTTTTAATACTGGAAAATGTAAAGCAAATTTTTTAATATTAACTGTAGGTAGTTATATTTTATCTTCAATTTCATTGTATGTAAAGGGTGTTTCAAATTTCGCGTTTTTTTTTAAGAATAAATAAAACACATAATTTGCATTCACTTTCAAAAACTTTTATTGGTAATTGAAGTATCAGTTATGATATTTAGTGTTTATTATTTGCAGCTCCACAGACGTCCACTCTTTTGCTAAAATTTTCAATTTCACCTTTCAAAGCAGGAATTGATTGTGGATTGTTTTTGTAAACCTGACTTTTCACATAACTCCAAAGCAAATAGTCTAACGGTGTCAAATCACATGATCTTGGTGGCCAATTAACACCACCGTTTCTTGAGATTACACGTCCAGGAAATTTTTCTCTCAATAAATCAATTGATTCGTGTGCAAAGTGAGGTATAGCGATATCCTGTTGAAACTACCTATCCTCTAGATCAATATTCATTAATTCAGGCAACAAAAATTCGGTTATCATCCGACGATATCGATCACCATTGCCAGTTACAGCTTCACCAGCAGTATTTTCAAAGTAATGTCCAATTACACCACCTGATCATAATGCACACCAAACAGTAACTCGTTTAGGATGCATAGGTTTTTTATGAGTAATTCGTGGATTTTCCTCACCCCAGATACGGCAATTTTGTTTATTAACATTGCCCCGAAATTCAAAATGTGCCTCATCGGAAAACATTATTTTTTGAGAAAAATCAGCTGGTTGTTCATTGATGAAATTGACAAATGAATGAATTGAAATTTTATTTGTTTTGTAAATTACTGCAGAAATTTAAACAATATTATCTCTTTGATCCATTATCAAATCTTAAGAGAGAAATAAAAAGAAATCAAGAAAAAAGTAGAATATGCCTTGGGGCCTTGAAAATTTACAGCAAAAAGAAGTTTTTGTACATAAATGAACATATAATACATTAATAAACATGTAAAAACTAACCAAGTAGGGTATCAGTTAAAAAGAAAGAAACATAAATCTGGTTTAGATCGGTATGATCTGCGTCTTTTGGGTTAAAATAAATTTAATATTTCCGTGTTTTACACCAGCGATTAGATCTTTAAATCTTGTTAACCAAATGTTTTCTTTTTGCAAATATAAACTTTAAACTTTAATACCTAGAACAGTTTTGTTTTTCGTTTATTTCTTTCTTAGCACATGATTTACTAGCGCAGTATTGTTTATGATTTTACATGCATTTCATAAATGTACATGGTGTTCTCAGAGAAAATATGATTTAAGTTACTCGCGTTATTTCGATATACGTCGCATTTTCTCGGCACGTAATCCCGATCCAAATCGAAACCTTAGTATACCTCCAAAACATTTGTTTGGGATGTTCATTACCGCTTGCCAAGTAATTTTGCATTAGATTAGATCGATTTGTATATTTCAGTAAATTGGGAATGTAATTTACATATAAATTGAATACCAAATTACACCGTGTCATATTTAACATTCGTATTTTGAATAGACTGTGGATTCACTAATCTAATAATTATGTTTTATTACTTCATTACGGGATCGAAAAAAATTCTTCTCGCGAACACAATTTTATTTAATTCGTTCGTTTTAAAATTTGTGCTCGCGAGTTTTATCATTAAACTCGCTAGCACAAACTCAACTCGTGAGCAGAGTAGGAAAAAATTCTGCTCGCGAGCACAATTTTATTTAATTTGTTTTTCTTTATTTTGGATCAGTTTTCGATTGTAAGAGTTTGTAGACTTGAATTAGTGCACTAAAATGCAAAGAGTTTGAAAACAACCAAAATACATATATTTATATATTACTACAGGTATTCGTTGTAGGAGTGATTAGTCTAGGAAGTCAATGTCGTAGAAGAAGCTCTGGATGATCTAAAAGAACCACCGAATAGAAAGACAATATGTAGAAAATGTTTTAGTTACAGAGATAGATTATAGAATAATAATGCGTTTCATATATCGCCGTATTCGTTCGTTTGAATTGGTTTCCTATTATTCACGACTAATACTACTTCTCTCTAGCAGACATTAGAATGGTATATTGTTAGAATGAAGAATATTTCATCTTAATAAATCTCATTTTCATTTCTGTGCTTATGATGGTCTTCGACCAGTCCGATATCGAAGAAAGGAAAGGCAGTTTTTGAATTTTCTCGTACAACATGTACCGCACATATTGTATTTCGCACTTATCGAACTTATTCCTTCGAGGTCATATAAATGTTCAAATGTACATTTACAAAGTATGAAACCATTAGCTTTACCACATATCCACGGGCCAGATAATGCCACACTCCATCAAGATGATGCCCGTTATCATATTGCAACTGCTACACTACGATTCCTGCACGAGGTCAATATCAACATCAATTGGCATGCACTGTCGCCATACCAATCATACATAGAATCTGTCTGGGATAAAATACGTCGAAGGGATTGGTATGCTTCCTAAACCTTAAATTAATTTACAAGATTTACATGATGCCCTACAAATTGCTTGGAATACGTTTTAACGCTAATCCATAGAACTTATTACTAGAAGTATATTTGGGCGAACAGCAGAAAATGTTCATTTGTATGGAGCGGCAACTCGTTAAATTTTCTCTGTAAAGGAATTTTTCAATGAAAATTTAATCATTTTTATTCTCAACACAGTAAACATTTATACAAAAGTTAATTTAAAAACATAAATTTTTCTCACACAGCATACATTTATCAAAATTGTAATTAAATTTTCATTGAGTTTGATAAATTTGTTGTATATTGCATTCTGTATGTTACTCTTCTTTAACGAATGGACTTATAAAGGGCGCGATAACTCTACTCTCACTATTATATATAATATTTATTACATTCAAGGATTTTTAGTTACGTTTGAACAAAATGTTGTTGGATTAAGTTTGTATGCAATTAATCATCAGGAAATGTGATCAGAGGAATATTGGCATTAACAAATGTAATTACTAGTAGAGGATTAACCAAACTATTAAGGAATAATTAGAAAATAGTGAAATGGAAAAATACGGTGCATCCAAACTGGGTAGATTTTAAAACCAGTGACCGAATTGGGTACGAAATATTTTTATCTACCTGCTAACTTTTAAACTTTGTTCGAGTTGGGTAGAAAGTGAAAGTAAAGAAATTATTAGTTTATCAGATTCAAAAATATGTATATAAAACAATTTAATTTAACAGAACAATACTACCAAACTTATAGCTGCAACATTTTATACAATTATACCTTGAAATATTTTTACTTCGATATTGAACAATTTTTTTTGTTTGTTTATAACCTCTTTACGGATAATTCGATTTTGATTTTTTTCAACAGAATTAATTTTCATGTAAGTATCGGTCTGGATATTTTTCAAAGTTTCCAAGAAAATGTAAATATTCGGATGAGGGGAAGAACAATTAGCTTTAAATTTTGAATGGAAAGATTCGCATGCATTTGTGGCTCTATGTATGCTGGCTGTCTCTGCTGATCAGATTTCAGGTGGAAATGTCGCGTTTTCTTCAATGTATTATATATGTTGTATATATGTTTCCAATAGATAATCGGCGAAATCGTCAACTCTGTTGTCATTATGAAATCTTCTACAAATGAGTCGCATACATCTTTTGGAGCAAGAAATGTTAACCCAAATATATGTCGTAACCATATTCCTATCTCGCTATTTAGATTTTCATACTCGATGGTCAATCCCACACTTTGTATTTTACGCCACCACGATTGTGCTAGATGCAATCGACAACCGACGATCCGGAAAAATATAATTTAAACTGGAGTATATACCGTTTTCAAAGTCTATTATAATATTTAGTGGATGTAAGTTAAGGTCCAAATCTAAGCATTGTTTTTTCAATAATTCAAACACTTTTGTATATGTCGATTTATGCTTGTTTGCCAGAAGACAAAATAGAAAAGGTATTGTTAACGATTTACATTTTCTGAGTAATAAAATTAACATTTTAAACCTTTCTAAGAAATAAGTACTCACAATTAAGAAGAGGTATTGTTAAGAATTTACATTTTCTTCCCAGTTGCGTCAGGACCTAAATGGTTTACAATTACCTTTTTATCTCTAGAAATTTTATACCAAGTTCGGACACCTCCGAAAAATAAAGCCAACAGTGGAATTATAATTAGGACTTTGTTGAAATTATATTATGACTATTTGAGGCATTCTCTGAACCCTTAAAAATGGAAAACGATGTATGTATGTTACAACAAAGAAACGCAGAAAAGTGGGAACTTGTTAAAACTATTACATTTAATTGCTTCTTCCAGAAACTAATTAGGGGATAGTTGAAGATTAAATTTTTATTGAGTAAATATTATATAAAAGAACAATGATATGGATATTGAAACATATTAATTTGTCGAACACTTTTTGTATGGCATCAACAAACCTCCTTGGCATTCATTTATCGTGCTTTTTGCGCTAATAATTTTTGTGTGACGTTTCAGAAAATAATAATTTATAATAGATGCCATATCATGTCTAAGTTAATTGCGTCTAAATTAAGTTATTTAATTATAAATGGTTCTTGGTAATAGGTTATCACTTTAATTGTCAAACAATGGCGCTTTCTGATGGAAAAAAAATTATTTTATTATCTTATTATACGAAGCAATTAAACTATTGCAGATACAATATCATAAAATATGTAAATAAATCCAATAAACTGTCAACTAGATTTACTATATTCAATTGATTCTAACATGATTTTCGTAATAATTTTATGAAAATAGCTAGGAGTGCACATGTACATTTATATATATATATATATATATATATATATATATATATATATTACATGCCATCACATATGTGCAATTTTCTGGTTATGTTCAGATATATATGATTATTTTCCAAGGTCATGTATAATCTACATAAATACGACGAATACATTTTATGTATTAGATTAACAGGTGTTCGTATTTACCAAAATTTATGTAGCTAGATAAACAGGATATTTCAATAGATTTCCTTAATTCTGATATTTAATATTTTGTACAAAAGAAAAATGTTTTCTAAATTATATGTTAATAATTATTTTGTTACTGCTTTTCATTCTCTCGAAACTGTTAAATAAGTTTTACCACAAAACAACCTCTAATAAGTGGTAATCACTAGAGTGCATAAATTCGCTCGGCGCTTCAGTAGGCATATACCAAGAACGTAGAAGGTATTTCATCGCTAATATGTATGTATGTAATGCAGTGCGCGTTTTCGTTCGGAAGTGTTCACTTATATTACGAAGCTTTGTACGTTATATAGAATTAAGTATGTTGAAAGAATAACCATCATGTGACACAGTAAAGAAGTTTATTTTTAAATTTCCGGATCTAATTTATTTTTGCATGTGTTAGTGATTCCCATCTATTTTTATGCTATGTCACATGACACCAAATAGTCCAAACTTCATTTTGGAATAAAATTGAGTAATTTGAGTGCTTTAAATTTTATAAAATATTGAAAATGGAAGACCGAAGTGTGCATTTCGTCAAATTTTACTTTTTTACTTCAGCAAAAAAAAGAACACGCACCAAGTTTGTGCAAAGTTGTGTAAAGTTTAAGGTTACCATGCTTTCGAAGAACGTTGATACCAACAAAATACCACAAAAATAACCGCTTTGATCAAGTCAAACTTACGACACACGACACGAGATTGCAGAAAACATTCAGCAATCAAACGTTCAAGACTACATACTACTATATTAACGTTCTAGGTATTTGGGTTGTTCATAAATTCAAAGAAGTTCACTTGACGGCACATATACACATCTGCGATATGCTCCTTAAATGTGAAAAGACGATCCTTTTTTGAAACAATTACTAACTGGTGATAAAAAACGACTGTATACAAAAGTAGACATTCATTAAAGGAATATTATGTTCCCAACGCAGTGATATAGTAAAGGTGTAGTACATTATCATGACAGCATAAGACCACACACAAGTTTGGTCGCGCTTCAAAAATGATCAATCTTGGATGGAATGTGCTGGCAAATGAATCATACTGGCTGGGTCTTGCGCGTTCAGATTTTCGTTTGCTTCATTCTCTTCTAAACACGTTGCATGGTGTGATGGTTTTATAAATGAGGTAATATGAAGCACGTCGAAAGATGGCAAATTATTATTGATGAAAACCAGTAATATATAATTGATCTTTTACTAATAAATTATTCGTAAAAACCTTTTTTGACTTTTACGATAACTCAAAAGAATACACACGGAACAAAATACGGTATTTCTAGAAAAAACATGAGCAGTTGTAATGCGTAAAAATCTAACAAACGTAAAATTCCATTACTTGCTTTTAGAGATTAAAGAGAAATTGTCACAACTCAACACCCAAAGTCAAAAATCTTAACAAGTGCAACGTCTGTGAGAGCAGAACTGTGCCATACAATGCCTAATGTTCTCTTATTTGACTCATGCTTCACTTTTATTTAATTATGCTTTTCTTATGCTGCTACTTGAATCTTACCTTTTGAATTACAATATGCTATACAATTTTTTTTTTAATAGTTGATAAAAATATGAACGAACTAAATATTATCGTATTTTTTCATTTATAAATGAATTTGCAGTGATTTACATACAAACAATATATAAAATAATTCGTTCTGTAAATTTACGTTAAAGGTAAAAGTCGGCCTTAACCGTAAAAGTGAGTCATCCAAACAGAATCAATAATGGAACGTTTCGCTTGTCAATTAATAATAAGGACCTGTTATTTTAATATAATTCTAAGTATTTTACGTTTTATTCATCTTTACCTAAAATTCTACTACCATTTAATACTTTGGAATATTTCTATTATCATTGCTTAACGAAAAAGTTTAATAAAATGTGCTAGACGATAGCAAAAATATCCTATTGGAATATTGGATACTTCATGAGTAAAATAAGTAATTCTAATAACAGTTCTTTATCGAGCCCAATAGCCGTTTACAAGGCTCAAAAGTGATAAAATAAGCAATACGCTGCAACAACAAAAATGGAAGAATCAAAGTGAAGTAAAATGTAACAAAAATAACAATAATTATTCAGATCATAGGTATAACATTACAAAAACATATTATCCAGCCGTTGCTCGATGCTCATACACATCACAATCACAGGGGATATTAAATCTGTCCTAGCTCTGACTATTACGAAATTGTATCTACTGGCTGTATAGCCAATAGAAGAGTAATCTCTAACAATTTAAATGAGAGAAGTTGCGAAAATGCGTCCTATATATATATATATATATATATATATATATATATATATTACATTTTTCAATTATAAAGGCTAAATACAAAGACTTTGTTCAATATGGTTGTTGAAAGTAAACACCATTACAATAAGGAGTTGAATTTCATACAGATCAGTAACAGTATCTTCAATGTGTGAGTAGCTTATTTTGTATTGCGTAACTATACAGGAAACGGGACGGTAGCAAATAACAAAGCATTATTTAGATACGTTAATATTTAATTTAAAAGTAGTACATCAATCAACTAATATATTCATGCATTGCTGTAAGCTCACAGCAGCTGATGATGCTGTGCTAAGCATAATTTCAAAGTAGATCTTTAAGTCATGGATATAAAATTAAAAGAGTTGCTGCAGCAGAGTTTAGTAAAAAAAGAGAAATACAAATGAGGAAAGTTTACGTAGTAAGATATTAGAATTCAAAGTTCTGGAAAATCTGTATTAATAACAACCACCTGACCCCGCCTGTCCAAGATTTTACAAGCATATTGCGAAAAACGAGCAAGATTTGAAAGAGTGGGTCTACCTGGTATAAAAACATGTTCTTGAGAAAATAAGAAAAAGCATATATTTTCATAAATAGTAGAATATATAACTAATTCGAAAACCTAAGACAAAGTAGAAATAGACAGACAATTGAATACGATTGGGTTTTTGTGAACTGGCCAAATTTTAGTACTCTTCCACCCGTCAGAAAACTTTTTGTGCTTATTTTTATTGCACGTTTATTAATGATACAGGCTTAACTAAAATATACCGACATTTTCAAATAAGTAAATTAGAAATAAGAAAAACAAATAAATAATAAGCAGACCATATTCTTGACAGAAATGTGCATATGTCTACAAGTTACATCTGCAACTATTCATAAATTGACAAAAGTACCATCACACTGATGCTGTTACTAGTGAAGGATAAAATAGTATGTATGCTATTTACCTCGTATATATATATATATATATATATATATATATATATATATATATAATCCCAATACACTATGCGTATTGAAATACGAGGACGTTTTATTCTATTCGTTTGCACTTAAAAAATAATAAAATGATTTCTACTTAATTAAACCAGGGCTTTTCGTTAATTTTTAATTCGTCAAAAAGTTGCTCGTGTGATTTCCTAGTCTTCTGGAAAGCAATCAACAAGAAGAATAGACTTTTGCATCCAAAAATATAGAAAATAATTGCCTTTCCTGTAGATGGAATAGCCATCGCCTTTTCTGTTTACGTTGTTTCAGGTGCATAATGATGAATACGAGTATCATCTATGGTAATAAATAGGCACATAAAATCTACCTCGTTTTTTCAAAACTTGTCTACTCATAAGAAATTTGCATTCGCACCAAGTTGTTACCTGGGCGTTGGTAACATCTATTTGCTTGCTTCGCCAGGACATGGTATTTTCAAATCTTTATGAAAATCAATGAAATAAACACTATCTATATTAGTCTTGGCAATTATAAATTCACAACTTTGTACTACAAGCACGTTTAGTTATTAAAAGAAAATTGAATTGTGTAAGAATCTAGAATCATTCCAAAATAAGTGTTAAGGGTACTTCCTGTTTTGAAGGCTCTGTTGAAATAAAGAACTAAAATTCCATTAATAAGTATAGCCGTATACTAAAATATCGCAACTTGCTAGCTTGCGTGCAACACATCAAGGTACTCATTTACCCCCGAAAATGTGCCAATGCCCGTATCCGGCACCCGAGTACTGTTAGGAGACGCTGCGAAACTGACCGGCAACAACCGAGCGGAGTCGTTCATGTAAGCCGGTCTTGGTCTCCTGAAATATGTGTACTCGATCACAAAATTGGTGGATGTATATACTTGTTTATTTACATAATTAAATATATGAAAATGTTATACATATATAAAAGAAAATTATAAGGAAATATAAGCATAATAAAGGTTTTTAAAACATATATTGATAAAAATAATAAGGATCCTTTTCTGTAAATAATTTATTTCAGACTAGGAAAAAAATATTTTCAAATTCTGCGTTTCATAAATTATTTCTACAAGTGCTATCTTATATCATATTAAACTAAAATCATAAAACATACTTTGAATTTCGAAGGTGAAAGCTACTGCCTGCAAGCAGTTGACATCAACAGTTAGTTACCTGTCTAAATAATATAAATATATGTACTTATTTGTATTACGAATAATATTTCTTTTACACTTTTATTTTTCGACTGAAGATAAGTATTACAAATAGACCAATACAGAATTAAACACAGACAATTTCAATTACAGTGCAGTATTTACAACTATTAAAAAATAATATTGGATAATTCAACTTTATTAATTCATTCTGTATTCTAACAATTAATAATATATACAGCGTGTTTCAAAAAGAATATGTGTATTACAAAGTATTATTTTGTCCAAACTATCGATCGCTGCGCCTCGGCTCGGCTATTGGAGAAACGAATACATGGTCTACTTTATTTAATA